>JASSUY010031137.1:5316-18797 GCA_032466535.1 Forpus xanthops | reverse complement strand
TGAGGTCTCCACGCAGCCTTCTCTTCTCCAGGCTGAACAGCCCCAACTTTCTCATCCTATCTTCATAGGGGAGGTGCCCCAGTCCCCTGAATAATCCTCTAAAAGGAAAAAGGGTTGTGAATTATTTCATCTGTGAGTGTAAGATTATGTACATAGGTTTATCTTTATGCTGTTTCTTAAGGGTCTAGCGCCTGGATCCCTCTTAGAAGAAGAAATACATCCACAGATGATAAAAGAACTATTGAATTTCTCCAGAAATCTCCAGGAAAAGAGTAGAGTGTCTATCTGACACTTCTAGTGGTTTGAAAATATAAAATGTGCCTTTCTCTTTATTCTTCCTGTGAGTTACTGTGAAAAATAATTCACTTTTAATTATTTCCATGAATGTTAATTCACAATGAATCAACGTTTATGTGATAGAAAACTCTGAGAGCTGTAAAAGGGCTGCTCTGGGATGATGTGTTTACAGGCATCTTCACTGAGGGATCTCTAATGTCTCCATGCTCCCACAATCTGAATTGCCCTACACAAATATAACTATTGACTATTCTATGATCATTAAATATATTATATATTATAAAATAATATATATCAATATTATATGTATAATTATAACATAACTGTACTGATTTGCCTATATCTCCCATGTACAGCTGGGTTTTCCTTTTCATTTACTCTTTCTGGTAAGACCACTGTGAAACTGTTGTTTCTCATGACCATTGCATGACTCTTTTGAGGTGTTAACAAAGCCTACTCATCTGTGGGCCTGCTGAGGAACTTGTGGTTTCATAACTTAGGAACTTCAAACAGCAATGGGTATAATACTGCTCTTCTACCTCCAGCAAAGTAAACAGCAATATGCTTTGACCGGGCTGACATCGTCAGGTATTGAGTTAAAAAATAGTCTCCTCTTTGCAGCCTTTCATTTCATTTCTTACTTTTATTTCCCGTTCCCATCCACCCCTTTATGCTTGTCCAACATCTGATCAGTTCAGCAAACAAAATATTTTAGTTCTTGGGGGTAAACATCTCGGAGAACATGTTTTTCAGTTCTATGCAGAATAAGGGCTTGGATCAACAGACTTGACATTCCTGATTTTCATACAGTCCTTAGCTACCTCTTGTCCTTCTGGTGTTCCTGTCTAAATACTGGGTTTTAGATCACTTTAACAAAGCTGAAGGCAGCTTTCCATGTGTTTTCCAGTGTTGCACCATTCTTAAATGCACAATCTATTTTCTTTCACTTTTCCTTATTTATTCCTCGGTTCCTCCAGGGATTTTGCTAGACCAAGAATGCACTGTGTGGGTACTTGTCATGGTTTCAGAACCCATGACGGTACTACACTTGCAGCTACCAAACTACCCCATTGTGTTAAGAGTTCTTAGCATCTACATACACCAGGCACATAAAGGAAAAGAAGTGGACAAATGGTGGATTTTGCAACAATGCTAAGATCACGTATAAGTCCAAGTACCCAGCAATCCTACTTCCTCTAATACCCCTTTATTTTCCCTTCTGCGTATCATGTACCTGGAAAGCCTTTATTTAGCTCTGAAGTTTGCAGGTGGCGATAGCTCACTTTGAGAGTCTTTGCAGTAAACTCACCTCAGAGGAGCAGGTGGGAAGACTTAGCCCAAGCTGGGAGAAAACTGTCACCAACGTCTGTGAATCACACAATCTTAATTTGCATTTCAAGCTGACCTGGTGCATTTAGCTGTTTCTTAATGAGAAATTTAGTGAAATGGCGCTGTGTCTGCCTACACAAGCCCCCATTGCAAGATGCTGATTGCACTGGGGGATCAGGGTGAGCAGCTTTCACCTCCATTTTGAGACACTTGCCAGTTAAAAAAGGAAAAAGAAGATAAGTTTGAGGTTTTTTCACTGAAGAAGTTGTTCCGCAGAGGAAAACAAACAGCGTTGCTGGTCTTCAGAGTTCATTTTGGTGTGATATTTATCCTTATCCTGCGCCTCCAACAACATTGAAGCAGCAAGTACCTTTAGCTGTAATACAAATAAAGGCACTTGGTGGCCATAAAGTCATTCAATACAGAAAACAATAGCTGCATTATCCAAGGAGTGCTCTGTCTGGGCAGCAGTTTGAGTGTCATCCCCTTTCCTTATGGTCACCAGTTCCTTCCTTCTAAGGCTGCAAATCAGTTTCTGAGACTGTTGAATTTACAGTAATTCTTAATGGCCATCTGTCTTTATTACAGAACATTTTATCAAACATGAACTTTTAGCAGAGGGGCTGAAGGAAGAGCAGGCAGGAGAACTAAGCCACCCTGTCACCTATAAGCACACCCCTAAGCAGACAGGACTACAAACAGATGTGCAAAGCTTGCCCTGACAAGTGGTCCTAGTCAGGTCTAAAGCAACAGACTCACTCCTCCATGACTGTTAATACAACGGTCTTCCACTGATTGCAGCCAACCAATTTCCTTCTTCATGCTACAACCCACTGGGGGCGTGAGACGCTGAATTTGCACGTCTGAGCCTTGGTGGCAAAGAGACATGCTAAGCGGTGGCAGATGCTTGCTCTAAGCGTACACATGCAGTGCTTACAAGGGCTTCTGAGAAGGGGGAAAAAGAGAAGAAGTAGCACTGGGTGCAGTGTGTCCCTGCCCATGGCAGTGGGGTGGGAGTTAGATGATCTTAAGGTCTTTTCCATCCTGGATGAGATGGCTTTTACGGGGACTGTAACTTGGGTTGAATTAGGTTATACCTTACTGCTGAAAAAGCTGAGCAAGAGCTTTTTCTTAAAAGTAAACGCGTTTTCTTTTGACAGATTTTGAAATTAAATGTTTCTTCTTGGAAACAGTGAAACATTCTTTATTTTGATGTTTTCCAAATGAAATTTTCCCTTCTGAAAAGGCATATTTTGTTAGAATTGTATTTAAAACTAAATGTCTCAAAAAAGAGCATTAAATGAACTAAATTCTTCAAAAAGCAGAGCCTAAAGGGGAATGAAACATAAAATGTTGGTGTTCCTGAAACATTCCTGCCTCTTCGTCCAGAATGAAACCGCTCTGACTTCTTTTAGAGTTGAGATACATTAAGTGAAAACCCTCTTATATTCTTCTACAGAGTAAAGGACATCAACAACATTGCAGGACATGAGTGGAGGTTAAGCTCTGCAAAGGGCTAAGCAGAGACAGATGGCAGCAATCATCCTTTCCAAAGACTACTGGAAAAACATGCTTTGCTACTCTTAGACCATTCTGTTTGAGGTAACCAAAGCAAAATGGTTTGGAAAGCTGTGTGTCATTGGCAGTAGGAGCATGCAGGAGGGGATCAGCAATGGAAAACATTCCAGCAGAAGATGCTGTACCTGTGATTGCTTTTTTCTCCTCATAAGCTGAGTGTTAATCAACACAGCCAGTGGTAATGGCTTGGCTTTTTGGAGTTTTGCATGGTCAAAAAGCTTACTGTAGTTGTGAATCTGGCAATCATTGCATGCATTCTTGATGTGCAGTACTTGGGGAGGAGGGGGATGTAAAAGGCTGTGTGCTGTTTTTAGACTTACTAACTAAACAGAAGCTTTCTCCCAGATGTAACTGTGTACACCTAAGTAGAATTTGTCTTTTAATTAATCCTCTGTGGCAATAAAGAATACGAACAGAAAACTGGAGTTGCAAGTATGTTATGGTATACTGCTTGCAAGCTTGCTGCTTTAAATAAATACTAACTTGCTACCTTTCATATTCCCACTTTGAAGAAAAAGAAAGAAAGAACAGGACATGGTGCCTTACTGGAGATCATTGAAGAAAGTAAAAGGACAGGTCTGGACTCTCACACTGACACTTTCTGCCCTCTAGCATACACATAATTATATGAATCCAGTACACCGGGATATCATCTCCCACATCAGTCTGTTTTTAACAGACTTCTAAGCCATGTTGACAATAAATGAATTTGATCCACATAATCCTCATTCAAACAGTAGGAGTTTGCAGTGTTACTGGATCTGTCCTTCTCCGTGTGTCATGTATCCCAATGACAAAACATGTCAGTCTCCATCTCTAAGCTAGACAAACTCATACAGCTCTTAGAAAGCTGTTCCTGTCTTACAGAGCTCTCCTGTGATACCAGATGAGACACCTACACCCACTCCAGTTGTGCCATGTTATGGAGTATAATTGTCCGGAGATGCTTATGGACAAAGAGATCAACTGAATAGATTTTACCTACCTTTTCTAGCGATTCAGAGAGCTACTTATCAATGTTAAAGGGACACCACAAGGTCCTTTTCCTCCTTTGTGGTTTTGACATCATTTTTGGAAAGCTTTTGTTGTGGCTTGTATTGTGTAACTGTGGTTTCTACACATCCTAATTACTCTGTAGCTAAAAGACCACAAAATGACAGTATCCATATAATCAATATCTTTATTTCTACATCTCATGAAGCAAAAGAGGTACTCAGTCCTGTCAGTCCTCCCTGTATAGACTGGATATCAATAGTTTGGCTTAATAACTTGTTATGCAGCTGAGAAGCAAAATGCATGAAGAAATCACAACAGCATACTCAGCAAATAGGTCAGTATGGTGTTATTTAATATAAATACAGTGGAATCACTGTACACTCTGCAAGAATTAAATGCATTGCATTTCATTTTTATTATCAATGTGAAAACAACTCTAAAACAACATGAGATCATCTCCGTTAGATATCTAAAGGAGTACTGAAAAATGTCAGGAGGGTGGTGGTTTTAATAGCAACCTCATGCAGCTTTATATTATAAATATATATACTATAGGTTTATAATTACAATTTATGGTTTTATATTATATAATATATGCAATGCATAATATATATAATACATAATATATAATCTATAGGTTTGTGATACCTAGGTTTATCATTATAACTCCTGTGTATATTTTTTGTTTATGTGTGTATGTGTGAACACTTACCTTTTCCCCATGTACTTAGTAGACAAGCAGTGTAGTAGGATTCTGCAAATCAGTGGCTTTACTTTTAAGCATCACCATTGGCCAGCAGGTTGATTTTAACCAAATCAATTCCCTTCCAGTGCATATCCCTCATGTACGTTAATGAAGTTTCAACCTGATCAGGATTTAGATTCCTGACTGTGCTCTTGAGTGAACATTCGATCTAAGTAGTTTAGCGTATTAGCTGGAAGATGTTTAACTCTATTTTCTGGGTCCAGTGGAGGTCAGATAGTGCCAGCTTTGCCATTGACCCTAGATCAATCCAATATCCCAGTCTTGGCTGTGTCAGTCAGCCTGTCTGTGCCATAACATTTGGCTTGCTATGTGTATCACATTTGAGCAAGAGCAGTAAGACATAGACCAGGATGGTACTGTAATGAATAGCTTGTGCTTAAATGAAAAATTAAGCATGACCATTGAATGCCCATTATTTTAGGGATATAGGTGGTTCAAACTGTTTTTCTAAGCAAATGAATTAAATCACAGTGAGCTTGTGGTTTCTTGACAGTGTGGTTTTCTCCAGCAGAAACCAAAGAAGTCTTGTTTAATTGATGCCTTCTTTCCAGAGAAAAGTGCTCTCTCCTACCACTTGGATCACAGACAGGCCTGAACCAGACCACCAAGCAGCATGAACTTTGGCTGGCGGCTGATATAAAAGCAGACTCAAATCCAGATCTATAAATCTAGGAATAGGTCCCACCTCTGTCATTTGTCAAATTCTAGCAATTTGGGAGCGCACAAGCTTCAAAGCTTGTAAAATTCCATGATATTCTCTAAAAGGCTTCACAAGAACCTGGAATTTAAACACAGTGGTATGTGTAAAGAGCAATGCAGGAGCAAACTTTCAGGAAGGTATCTTGTCTTGATCCTGATTTCTCAATCCTTACATTGACCTTTATTGCAACTTACTTTCTGTAATGAGGAGGAAAAGAGGGATAGTATGTTGCTTCTGATCTGAGAACCTCTTTGGAACATAAATGGGGAGACAGGCACAGGTCCATCCTAGCTTGATTTCTGACATAAATATTCTGTTCTGAAGATGCTCATTGACATGCTAAACCTTCTGAAATGCAATGTCTTCTTTATGCCTCAGATTTCTATTTAGCGGTAGAAATGCAACACATTATGTCATAGAATCATAGAATAGTTAGGGTTGGAAAGGACCTTAAGATCATCTAGTTCCAACCCCCCAAACCAACAGAGGTATCTCCTGGTCACTGGGTGGTATAGACAGTCCTTTCCAGTTCTCTCTGAATATGTGGAAAACAGCACGCAAGTACAGCATAGCTGCTATCCCTGCAGATCTCCAACTGTTCCATGAAATTATCAAAAGGCTGCAAAAAGGAAACTTCAGTCTCTGGTTCCTCAGTCACTGCTGGAGACCAACTGTTCCCAGACTGATTTAGCGTCTCCTGCCTGGAAATGAAGAAAAAAGCCCCAGCTTTTTTTCATATACATATTCCTAGGATATTTCTTGGTTTAGAACAGCATTATATTACATTAGATGTTTAATATTAGCACAGCATTAAATCACAAATACAGAGCTGCACGCACAGAAAGCATTTTCCAGCCCAGGCTTTTAGGCCAGGAGCTTTGCTGAGCCTGCAGTTCACGGATGGGACTGGCAAAGACACCACAGATTCCAGGAGCAGGGAGAGAAGGGATGAAGAAAGGCAGAGGCAGCACAGAAACAGCCCTTCAGAAATCAGGTTACTTCTTATGTGAGGTCAAGCTTGAGCACCACTAGCTTCCAGCCTCATGCTTTAGCAATGTCATTGCTGGTGAAGAAAACATGGGTGATGATCAGATGAGCTCTTTATCTTTGATAACACAGACCCCAACCCTGAAGAGACCACATGGGAGCAGAAGGCCACACATATCTGTGCCCAGCACAGTATCTATGTACAAAGGTAAGCTTTAGCTAAGCTTCAGAATCCTTGTCTGACTGAGGTAGAGTGGGGACAGCTCATGCTTGTCAAGGTCTGTTTCTTCCTGGCATAGCTGAAGAAATACCATGTGAAGTACTCATCACTTCAGTGTTTCTACCTAGCTAGAAGGAACCCCCTTTATTATATTCACTTTTTCTTTGCAACACAAAAGGGCATGAATAATTACTTCAATTAGACTCTTAGGAAGTCGATTGAGTCACTGGAGAAATGGTTGTAGGGAAGTATCACTTTGACCCAACATGCATGCACTGTGAATACAAATTGCCAAACATAAGCTTAAACTCTATTTTAAGAGAAGGTTCAGAGGGAACATGGGAGGTGTCAACTTCCACAAAGGCTTGAACAAATGATCTGGCTCAAATGAACCATCTAAAAAGGTTCCTCCTAATTCACTCCATTGCCTAGAGCCCAGGTTCTGCCTGTGCTTCCTGTTCCGTGCCCCAGTCACTTGGCCTCTTCCCCTTGATTGAAGACAAAAGATATTTTTAGAGCCCTTTACTTCTTTGCTGTGATTTCTTTTGTCCAGGACTATGGCCCCAGTAATTGGCCATGGTGATGCTCATTTCAAAGGAGGTGTGAACGGTTGGTCTCCTGGGATGTTCCTTCTTGACTGGCCTTTTTTTCTCAAAACAAAAAAGGAACAAAGAGCTTGCTGAACAGTTGCCTAATTAACACAAATATGTGTGCCTTATCAGGTGTTTGGATGTAAGGAACAGTAAAGAGAAGTAACAACTGTCTTTTCAAAAGGATTTAATTCAGCCTGTAATGGTCTGCAGACATATCCAGCAAATCTCCAGATAATTAGGCCTGTTTCTGGCATACCAAAGCAAATCGTTTACATCTTTTCTCCTTTAAAACCACATTATCTGGAATGCCCTCATTGATAGCAGAAGGATGAAGCTCAGAGGCAAGAAATACTTTGTGCAAGACAACACAATCATAATGGTCTTTCTCATGAATTTCCGTGAGCTTCATCCTTTTCCTTGGACAGACTGCCTTCAGAGCATGTGCTTTAGGTACCACTTATTGGAGTAAGAAGGGACAGCATCCTCTCAGGTGGATTCACAGAGAGCAGCTCAAATGAAAAAGTACGGACAGATTGCTGCTCTCTGCCTTCCTAAAGCCCTCTAATATATCGTCGCTTCCATTACTGCTGAAATGAAACCACATAGGGCTTTCCTGCTTATGGAAAATGAATGCATTCTCATCTATCCCATACAAATGAAGCCAAAATTAGTAAGAACTTTATTTTAATACCATGCTGAGAAGCTTTTATTCATTGAGTCTCCTTCCCTCAAGACATGCTGCTGCCTTAGAGGAGAACTCCCACTCATTCTGGTTTATTACCAAAGCTCACATTTTATGGGCAATTCTTAATCCCCATGTTATTTTCTTACTCAGACAAATTTATCTAAATCTCTCTGCAAACTTTTGCAAATACAGACTGTGCTGTCTGAGGATGAAGGATTCTGGGAGCAGCTGCGTAAGGGAATACAAACATCATGGCTTTCATTAGCTTGGAAGTGGCAAAGCAGGAAGCTCATCAGGCCATTTGAAAACTCCCCTTTGCTGCACTCATGGAGGTAAAGGCTGTCAAAATGAGGCTTATGAGCCCCTTTTCAGTCGAACTCTCATAATAGGAAGTGCTCTAAGCTTACAAAAATGGACTCCTGGTCTCTCTTCACAAATGTCATTTTTAATTCTGGGGGAGGGAACCCTGCAAATTCTTTATAACTCAATTGTATTATATATAAAATGATGCATCAGCATGTATCTTTACCCTGTACATTGACCTCTTCAGATGTGACAGCAGAGTCTACGACTTAAATCTCCCTGGGATGTGAGCATTGGTTTCTGGCTGATTTTCTGTTTACCACAGCTGAAGTTCTGTGCAAGGAAATGTAAAAGTATTTCCATAATAGCTCTTCTTTCACCAGCAACGCATAATTCACATGTGTCCTTTTTATGAAGGTCAAAAATCCTAGGCTTCATTAATTCAGAAGGATGTGTGAAAGGGGGTGGTTTGGAGAACAGAGTTAATTTGCTAGTGCACATTTAAATACTACCTAGAGTTTCTTTGGGGTCTATCAGAAAGGTTGAAAGCTCTGTCAGAGCTTATATACAGGCATTGAAAGTGGAAGGCTTCCCACCCTAAAAGTAAACTATGCAGTGTACAAAAAAAGAACTAAAGCATTGCTTCACATATTTATCATATTTGTTTATATGTGTATTTTCCAGTGGATGCACAGTTCCATTTATTGCAAATTGAAGCAGACACACTTTAGGAATAGCACTTTCTAAGAGCCCCACATGATGTTCCACCAAACCACAGGGAACCATGGGTCATTAGCTGGAAACAATTGAACTACATTTCCAAACATTTCATTATGCTGCTCATAGGTGCATTCATCAACTCCCCACATACCCTGATAAACATAAAGAAGGGGACCTATAATATCCCATAGTTTATATGACATGTATGCATGTTCAGCATGGTACACAGAGGCTGATTGGTAGGGCAGCTCAAGGCATCAGGCACTTAACAATTTGCCATGGGAAAGCACCAGCTCCTCAGCTGAGTTCTGATCTCAGTCACTTCAATGTCAACCTGAGGCAGATGCTCTGAAGTGGGTTTTCTCCTACACGGAAGGAGAGGTTGGAACTAGATGACCTTCAGGTCCTTTCCAACCCTAACCATTCTATGATTCTATGATTGAGAGCAGAGTCTAATTCCCAAGATATAAATTAGGGGGGGATCTCCCTGGTTTCTCGCTATTTTCCATATTTTAGATTGCTCTAAAGTGCATTCTGAATCTTTAATGTGCATTATTGATTTGTGGAAAAGGCATCATCATAAAACTAATTTGCTTTAGACAATTCTGCTCACCTGCAATTTTCCATTGTTTCTACTCAATGGAAAGACTAGCATAGAAAGCAAAAGGAAAAGGACAGAATGTCCAGAAACTCCGGGACCTGACTTGAGATACCACCAAATTACAGCTTTGAACTAAACCATCAGCTTTCCATTTAAGGCTTGTTCAGCATTAAAGTTCTAGAACAGTGGTAGCTCACAGTTATGTGAGAATTTGAGTCTGTATTGCAGATACTGTCTTGTAAAAATGTTAAAAACCAATTAAGATGAGTTTGTGTATAAACTATGAAAAACCACATAAAGAGATCTCAGCACCAAGTAGATGACAGTGCTCTGGGCTCCCAAATGCTCTGAGAATTATTGCTGGGCTTACATGAAAGTAGACTTCATTAATTTTCAGCTGTGAGACACAGAGGTTAATCGAATGATGCAGCTTTTCATTTTCCCCTTTTAAATCTCTGTACGGTACTTGTGATTTGATATTTTATGTCTAACAGTCTGCCAGCTGGGAATAGGGCTGTATAATGGGAGATTGCTCTCTCATTTTCAAACTATGGGGTAGCCAAATACATGCACAACAAAAAGGCTGCAAAAGGAGAAATGTATCCATTTGGTGCTGCTGCAGGTTTCCCATTGAAAACTCTACAGGGATGTAGCAGGTAGAAACAGCATGTAATAAATACTCTATACTTTCTAGTGGAAAGAAGGGAGAAAGGCTATTATGAGTATTTGCACCTCTAAAGCCTTAGGCTGAATTTTTATCAACTAGTAACATGCAATTTAACCAACTTTAGTTGAAGTGTGATGGAGAGAGGATGCTCTCCCTCCTCCAATCAAGCTCTACGTGCTAGCTCGTCCATTTTGCTGTTCTTAAAGATATATCTTAGTTATAAAACCTGATTTTGAGCAATCACCATCTATGAATGCCATAAAGAGTAGCATTTTCCTCATGTGGATTCATACATTTCTGTTAGGAAGACTGATATGGCAAAAATGGAGTAATTAGTTTATTCCTAATTACCAGATTATCCTTAACTATTTAATTACCACATGTTGTTCAATATCAGCAACAGGATGATTGCTACTTTAGTCTGCTATCCACATAAGCACAGGGACAAAAAGCCAAGGAGTGCTGGGGTGGGCACAGGCTGGATCCTCTTCCAGGAAAACATAAGCTAACACTGGAAAGTTACAGATGGCTTTAAGATTGAAACCCCATGGAGTGGGTCTGTCCCGCTTCCAAAATGAATGTCAATGCTAGCTCTTATAACTGCTGATATTCTCAAATGCCACTCTAACATCCCACATGCATGGACCATCTGCCTGTTCCTGTTGGAGCCTTGGTGGGTGCTGGACCACCACCAGTGGCTGATACAACCTCCAGCTGATGGCTGGAGTTCCCGGCTCCTGGCAGTGAAGAGCTAGGGTGAGAAAGTATTGCCATTAACACAAAATAATAAACATAAGGGAGGACTCCTGTGCAAACAGGCTTCTGTGTGCAGCTCTGTAAATATGCAGATCAGAAGAGCAAACAACCCCTGACACTGCTAATGAGTCACTCCCACTGTGTAAAGGACAGTGATTTTGTGGAGCTGCTATTTGACAGTTACTCTACAGAAGATAAAATCAGCATTGGGCTGTATTTCTTTTGTTCCATGATTTAGGATGAAAGGTGCTACAGTAAAAGTATGGGCTGGAAAGGATTCCATTCTGAATTCTGTTAAATTCTTTCTTTTCGTGAGCCAGTTATTTTCTCTTTCCATACCTCAGTACCTGAGGTACTTCCGAGACAGCTGTACCCATGATACAACTGAAGTTTGATGCATTAATGTTTGAAGAGGTATTTAAATTGACATGAAAGATAGACCTGCATTTGAATTAAGATAAACACACATTATGAGTGCATGATTACTATTCTTTGTATACAAACTTCTAATAATGCCATCACTTTTAGTGGGGCTATACTGGAATTTCACTGCCATAAATAAGATTCCAGATTGATTAAAGAAGTGACTGTAAGCATGAAAGGGTTGTAAAGCTTTGACTATGGATTAATATCACTTGCAGGAGACCTTTCAAATGTACGATGATGGGAGATTGAAAATTGCCATTGTATCCATATGAAGGTGCATGATGTCATTGTTTTGGGGGTCAATAGCAACATAGGGCAGCAACAGGGCTCATACATAAAGTGTTGATAGAAATGTTGCTGGTGCTCATGCGACATGTAGATGTTAAGTTCAAGACTTAAAGCTGAATTTAAGCAAGCCAATTCTATCCAACTCAGCTTCAACCTCTTTATAAGGCTACCTTAGCTTACCAAGAAACATTTTAAAGTTTGAATTTGTTTGAATGTTTCTGCTTTCCTTATGTTATTGAAGGAAATGGTTCAGGGGATGGTAAATATTGCTCCCTAGGCTGTAGAACCATGGCCATGTAGCAACAAGCCAGCAAATCCAGAAGCCAGAGAAAAGGCAGCAGTTTTAAAGTTTCTAAGCAGCTCTGACTCTCTCTGGTTATCAGCATTATTCTCAATCAGCTAAGGATGGAGAATAGAATGACAATGCAAACTACCTGATCCCGTGCCATTTCAGGCACCTCTCAATATGGTAATGACCTGCAAGTAAAGTAAGGATATGATACTTCAGACCTATGAGCAAGTAGTGCGTAGGGCTTTATAAAGTGCTCATATCAGCACTGTGAGGTCCAGATGAGAAAGGAAAAGGAATAAATTGACTGTATAAAAGTTTCCTTGGTAATTTTAAGAAATAAGCTATTAACTTTGATGTGAAGTCACTCCTAAAATGCGCACTGATAAATCTTGAAAATACTCCATGTCACTGAATTAAGATCCACCTGAAAACAAACCTAATTTCACCAGAGCTGGAATTACAGACCTCAGCAATGGAGACTAAGGAGATGTCACTACATTGATCAGGATCATCTGCTCTTATAACTTTTTTAACGCTTTGTTTAGCCTTATTTCAGCAGTGAATCTCCACATTATATTTGCTTCCACACACAGAAAAAACAAAGTGATTCATATTTAAATTAAAAATAGGAAGGAAGGAAGGAAGGAAGGAAAGAAGGGAGGAAGGGAAGAAGGGAAGAAGGGAAGAAGGGCGGAAGGGAGGAAGGGAGGGAGGAAGGAAGAAGAAAGGAAGGAAGAAGGAAGGAAAGAAGGAAGGAGGGGGGGGAGGGAGGCAGGGAGGGAAGGAGGGAGGAAGGGAGGGAGGGAGGAAGGGAGGAAGGAAGGAAGAAAGGAAGGAAGGAAGAAGGAAGGAAAGAAGGAAGTAAGGGAGGGAAGGAGGGAGGGAGGAAGGGAGGGAGGGAGGGAGGAAGGAAAGGAGGGAGGAAGGGAGGAAGGAAAGGAGGGAGGAAGGGAGGAAGGAAGGAAGAAGGGAAGGAAGGAAGAAGGAAGGAAAGAAGGAAGGAAGGGAGGGAGGGAGGGAGGGAGAGAGGGAGGGAGGGAGGGAGGAAGAAAGGGAGGAAGGGAGGGAGGGAAGAAGGGAGGAATGGAGGGAGGCAGGGAGGAAAGAAGGGAGGAAGGAATGAATGAATGAAGGAAGGAAGAAAAGAAAGATAGAAAGATAGAAAGATAGAAAGATAGAAAGATAGAAAGAAAGAAAGATGGAAAGAAAGAAAGAAAGAAAGAAAGAAAGAAAGAAAGAAAGAAAGAAAGAAAGAAAGAAAGAAAGAAAGAAAGAAA
>JASSUY010031136.1:17561-56223 GCA_032466535.1 Forpus xanthops | reverse complement strand
TGGTGTTATCAGCACTGTTCCCAAGCCGAAAATCCAAAACACAGTGCTACACCAGCTACTACTTAAAGGGGAAAGACGACTGCTGCTGCTGAACCCCTGACAGGGCTCCATACCCTTACAGTGTGTCACCCATTTCCTCTGGGTTTCCTCGTTCTTGTCTCTTCTGCACATTCTGTCACCAACTCTTGTATTATGGGACCAATCTGTTATATTTCCCTTATGCCAAGTTAGGAACCTATATACAGTTTTTAAAAATCCCTCAAATTAGAACAGTACCACTTAAGCTCCATATCTCTATTAGCAGTCTTCTGAAGTCAAAGTCAGTTCAAATGTGACTGGTGACAGCCAACATAGCTTCATTACAGGTAAATCGTACCTGGCAAATTCTGCAATCTACGATGGGGTAGATTTATATTAGATACTATGAAGAAGTTCTTCCATGTGAGGGTAGTGAGGCCCTGGCACAAGTTAACCAGAAAAGCTGTGGCTGCCCCATCCTTGGCAGTGCTCAAGGCCAGGTTCAACAGGGCTTGGAACAATTTGGTTTAGTGGAAGGTGTCCCTGCCTGTGGCAGGGTGGTTAAACTGGATGAGCTTTAAGGTCCCTTCCAACCCAAACTTCTCTATTTATTCCACAAAACTTCCCTAGGTATAATTTTTAAGCCCATATCTGCTTTTTATAATATGGATTTCTGTGCTTTCTTTTCCAAATCTCTTTTTTACTGTTCTGCTCTAACTTTTCTACAGGAAGTCAGTTCTTCCCTTAACATGAGCCTGCCAGGATAGCCTGGTGAAGTTCTGGGCATGTATAAGCTCTCTAACACTAGATCCAGTGTTGCATGATGCCCATCTTTCACCATTATAAATTATTAGTGAAAACACCATGCCACAGTGATCAAACCCATAGACAGATTTACATCAATATCAATCTTGATCAATGACATTTAGAATTTCTTCAAAAGCCCATCATGTGACTCTGACATGATCAATTTTTCCTAAAGCTGCACTGCTCTGTATTACCACCTTTAATTCCACATCTATCAGGCCTTGTATAATCCACACTGCCATTAACTTTGGAACCAATGTTAATGAGGACAGTGTGTGTCTTAGCTATCAAGGCTGTGAAGTTTTGCTGGGGCAGTCCAGGAAAGAGCAGTTCCAATACAGAGACATTCACTGCAACTGAGCAAGGGCAAACAATGACATGCCCAGGGACATACCCAGCGCATGATCTGAAATACCACAAGCAAGAAGGGAAGAGTGGTCAGGAACATGCACTGTGCTCTCTGAGCATCCACCCAGAGTTCATTGCAGAGAACTACATGACAAACAATGGCCTCTGAGTTACTATCATGGTATTGGACAGCATCTCCTAAATCCTTAAATGAGCAATTTATTTTGCTATGTTGACCATGGATATTTTTTATTAATTTTTTATAGATTTTTATATTATTTAGTATTTTATACTATTTTAAGATAAAATTTTGGCTTTCTCCCTGCAGAACAGACTTAAAACCCCAGCTGAAGTTACCTCTGGTTTCCACAGCAATTTCTTGATGCACAAATGCAAACTCTCTGAGAAAGGTGGCATATTGACTGTTCTCTATTATTTTGCCAATAAGCATGACAATACCCCCCCCAGAGTTCTTTCATAGCCAACCAGAGATTGCCTTTTCATGCAGCAATAATAATGGAAAGTTTATAAAGCTGGACATGCAAGAAGCTCTTTCTGTCATGTTGACAATCTGCATTTCAATTCGAAGAAAGAATTCCTTGTGAGCTGTGGGGTTTGTGTGTTTTGGGATTTCCCCCTTCATCCCCTAGATATACTAGAAGATACAATACTAAATTCCACTGATTCATTCTTCTTATTAAAATAAACAATAAGCTCAAATTGCTTAGCAAACCAAACAATTGCAAACAGTAAATTTAAACAGCAAAACAGGGAGCATGTTGGGTAAATGTTATTTCCCTGAACAAGGAAAGCTTTCAGCAAAGTGCTTGAATACAACAAAAGGCAATTTAATTTAGTAATACAGCTGGATGAAAAATGGAGACCTCAGGTTTAATAAGAAGGGGGAAAAAGACAAGCATATATCATCCAAAAGGATAATTATGAGAAACTATTTTGTATGATCCAGCTAAATCAAAGCTTTTAATGCTTTCTTACTCCTGTCAAAGGAGTGAGATTTAGTGCTTTAAAAATGGGGATTTTGCAGACTCCACTGCCAAGAAAAAATGATTTGTCCCTTGATAAATTACTATTGGGCTTTCTACTTGGAAAAAAAAATACACTTACATTGAAATAAATGCCAAGGAATGGCTAGAGAATTTATATTATTCACTCGTATCTGTCACTGGATTGGTTGAAAAGCAGCACTGCTATTAAAAATGTCTTCTTGCTTCTAGAAATAATGGCACAAAGGGGCCATGTGAGCCTTTCATGAATGGGAGGGATATGTATACAAAAATAAGAGTAAGCAAATCTTTATTTGCCTCCACCATCCTGACATACTAGGCTCTAAACAGAGACTGTGTGTGTGCATGCACACACAGTATGTGCATGTGTGTATTTTGTTTGTATGCTGACAATTGCAAAGAAAACTCGCCTCCCACTGGGATGAAATCGTCCATTGATTTTTCTGAGGATTTTCTAGTGCTCTTAATTAAATCATAGAAATTTTTTCTCTCTTCTGAAGGAGGGGAAAAACATACATGCATACATGTATATATGAAATACCTACAGGGATATTAGTTTGAGAGCTGCAATGCAGTAAAAGCAATTTTATCCCAATGAAAATCCTCTAAGGGTCTGTTCTGTACTTTCAGGCTGGAGAAGCTCACTAATTTTTAGCCCAGCACTTGGAAAAGAACCATATGAGTCATCAAGGAGCAGAATAACTAGACAGTCATAGACACTGGGAAGAGTGAGAAACCCTCACTAGGGAGCAGCCCTCTCTGATGGCAGCTCGTCTAGGAGTTGTGTGGGGACCAGAAAGATGTCACTGCACAGGCCCAGTTCCTTTCAAGCCTGCAGGTAATGACGCCTGCTAGTCACTCAAGTTGCTAAGGCAGAAATGCCTATGTGCACTACAGCGTGTTTGGAGACAGGCATGTTCCCAGCAGAGTGCAGCCCTGTGCTGTGTGTGCTGGTTGCTGCTGACAACCTGCTCCCCCATGGGTGCTGAAAGCCACCCGAGCTCCTACCTGTCAAGCTTCAAGCTCTTCAAAAACTAAGGTCCCACTGGCCAAGAGGCTGGCCTTTTTCTTGCTGCAAAAGCAAAGGCAGAATTTACAGAGAGCACAGATGGCAAACAAACCAACCCAATCATTAATGAAGTTGAGATGCCACTGTGCAAGGTCAATAGAGTCATCCAGGCTTGCAGGTCTGGGGTATTACCTTTCTTAATATTTAAACTATTTTTGATCAGTGCTTATTTTGTACATACTTTTCATTAGGGTCTAAGAGGCTACTAAAAATGCCTTCATTCATTTACAAGTTTGAGATCATCTTGATATATTTTTTGTTATTCTATTCCATCAATTTCCTCTGTTTTGCTAAAGTGTAACACTGAGTTTTCAGCAACATAGAACTTTTGCATCTTTAATTGCTGATTGACACAGATATTACCTGTCTCCTGAGTACCAGTTACACATGCTCATGGAAACCCAGAAAAATATTTCTCTGGGCACTTATCAACTTTTATGTCTCCTAATTAAACTATTGTCAGTGAGAGAGCTCTGAATGCACAGTAACAGCCAAAAAGCAAGAGTAAGATTTTCTCCTACACATTCACAAAGCTGTATTTTCTGGCGCTCATTTAACATATGAAATGCAGAGCATAGAGCTAGCTGGAAAGAAATATGTCTAAGAGGATCTTGGCTTAAAAGCAATAGTCTTTCAATGCAGAATGCTTAGTCTATAAAATCTTTGCAACAGAAACGAATTTCCCCCCCCTTTATCCACAAGAACCTATCATCAGTGGACACGATTCATGAGCCACTCATTTGGATACTGCCAGAATATAAAAACAGCAGCAAAAAGGGATTTCCAGCATTACAAGACAAATTAGAAAAACTCCAACTGAAAAAGGAAATCGGTATCTCTAGAAACCATCACTACAAATTAGCCAAATTTAGAGGGATTTTTATGCAGTAATTTGAAACCCATCCAGTTTACAGAGTTTTAAAGTGCTTACTGTTTAAAACCATACGTGGTATGACACCAAACCTCACCCCCACATCTTTAGGCATGTTTTACATTAGTTGCACATCATTGCGTCAGGTACTAGAGTACTAGAAATTCAATTTTTGCTCTTTCTAGCATCAAAGCCTCAAGATGAATTCACTGGAAAGCTGCTGTTTGATTCAGGGCTTGGCTCACTTTTAAATGAAGGAAACAAAGTTCTATTTTAGTTTTGTTTTCACTTCAGAAAACGCAGTGCAATTTATGCAGTATTCCTTAAAATCTACTGAGTTATAAATACTATCCAAGCCTCTCTGGGTTATAAACCAAAAAAAATAAAAAAAAAATAGTAGAAGTCACAAGAGATGTGAATCATTGCCCTTCTGATGTCTCAACTCTTTTTTTCATATGGGTTATGCTAACAAAACAAAACAAAAGACAAAGTTTCAATCTATATCTTTCTTGAGACAAGGGCTTCTCACAGAATTCATAATTATATGATGTTTAACCATTTATTAGTCAATAATCCCATGGCCCTTCTAAAACTGGCATTTTGCAAATAAGCTACAGAAGCTACTTGAGACAATAATTTATTTTCAAATGACATCTTTATGTTATCTTTTGGCATGTAGGCTTAAGTGAACTGTTTATCTCTGAAAAATTAATACAGCAGAAAGTTTACCTCTCAAACTAAGTTTGATTAGAAAAAAATATTTCTTTCTAGAAAATTCAATTCTAATCCCTAATTAGCATCCAAATACTAATATTACACAGAGAAATAAAAGAATAAATGGGGA
Organism: Forpus xanthops; assembly: GCA_032466535.1. NCBI lineage: Eukaryota > Metazoa > Chordata > Aves > Psittaciformes > Psittacidae > Forpus > Forpus xanthops. The sequence continues at coordinate 51,241 of JASSUY010031136.1, read as the reverse complement.
TTATACCAGAATAATCCTACCAGAGATTTTTTGCATTGTATTGTTTTCATGTTCCTAAATCTTGGAATAATTAAAGAACGAGGCAAGTCATTGTTTCTGCCTTTTGCAAGTGTTCTGTCACAACAGTTATTTCTAAGAACTACTTCCAAAGAAACATCCATCACTACTAGACCCAACAATTCCTTTCAATCAGTAGAAGGAACTTTAACAGGATGCATTGATACACCATTCAGTTGTTTGATGCTGATGAGTTAAAAAACATGTAATGTTAGTTGTTAGGGTGATTAAACTCTAGAACTTCTCTAAGATGAAGTAACAGTGTCCATCCCTCAGCAACTTTAACAACTTAAGATAAAAGAACAGAGAATATGGCCTCAGTTATGGAATTATGAGGTACAGTCCCTTGGTCCATACCACTGTGACTCATTCCCACACTCTCCTGGCTGCAGCCATGAGCATAATGCCACTTCCTTGCACCCTTTTATCTAATAGTAGTGATGAACTTCATCTTGCCGTAAGGCCTCTGCAATTATAGCAGCTCTATATCACTGAGGAGCTACTAACTAGCTGAAGGCATCCAACACGGTCAGCCCCATTTGTGCACACTTAGAGAAGGAGACCAGGGCCTCAGTAATGCTGATCCCATTGATGGGACCAATGACCAGAGAGCAAGCCTGCACAGATTCCCCAACAGTGCACCCTCATAACTGCTTTTAGTGTGTGTGTACAGAGGTCACATACAGCACCTTTAAGACAGCTTTGGATCCACATATCATTAAAACAAATCAGCTGATGATTGCACTTTCCATTTAGTGATCTCTGTAGGAATTTATGGGGCTGCAGGATATCCTCAGTCCAAAGACATTTAATCTTCAAATCTCTGCCCCTTTGATCTTAAACTGCTATAGCTGCTGAAAGTCAGGACAAAGGATAAATCCACAAAATCAAAATGGTTTTCTAATACTATCTTTGTCAAAGGAGTTAAGAACAGAGGATCCTGCCAGAATTCCTCTCTTATGATCCAAGATCAAGTCTGTAGGCCAAATCCTCCGTCAACGTAAATCAGAGCAACTTCAGTCAGATAAAGTTGACAAGATTTTATACTGCCTGTGGAATGGGCTTTACCTACCTGTGAGTTCCACAGAGCCTTTTTGAGGTTCTTTAATGCCTGCAAAGGCCCTTAATGAAAAATAGCCAATAAACAAACAAAATGCACCTCCTCATAAATCGTTCTTAAAAAATGCTAATAATCTAGCCTGCTCCACATGCAAACAAAGTAATCAGTTAAAGTAGGCTAGAGATATCATTTTACAAGATATGGTAAGCTCAAGAAGAGGTAGAAGATGCAAACTGCATTCACAGGTCTACCATTCGCCTTCTTTTTTTAAAAAATTATAGCCCTGTAAATTTTGCTGGACTGTTTATACAACATGCAAAAAAGGCAGCCTGTGCGTGAAGTAGCCATTGTGAGTTTCCTCATTTCTATACCCATTAGCTGAGAGTATACAGCCAATTCTCAGTCCTGTATTTGAGGTCATAAATCTGTTACTTCTGTTCCCTGGGCAAATTAAAAGCTATATATCTTTTGTCAAAGTCTTTCTGACACAGAGCTCCCACCTTCACAGCCTAAGGCTAGCTGTGTGTCTAGGAAAATTATATACAATAGGCAGTGACAGCCATGGAGTCCTGCATTTAGGCACTAGTCAACATATTTTTATACATGTGAAAATCTTTCTACCTTATAAGTTGAGCGCAATTTATACATATTTAAAAGGATTACAGGAGTATGAAATAAGAAAATTCTTTGAACAGGATAGGAAGGTAGTCCAAATTTGATATCCTAGCAATCTTCAAAACTGTGCTGCATTAAGCATACACATTAACATCTGCATTACAATAATACAGGCTACACTATTAGAAACGTAACCTATTTTCTTGTGCTGCAACAGTTGCCATGTTTCAGTTTCTGATGAATATGTGGTCACCACTTTTGATTACAGCTGAATGTGCAAACAGTATATGTGTTTTAATTAAATGCATAAAAATTACATTGTTTGGGAATGCCAGCTTTGTCATGTGTCACAGGAATGGCTTGTCTAGTTATAGTGGAGTTTTATGGCCTTCAAATGAGGCATTGCAAAATGTCAATATTTAAGATGCCCCACATGAATTGCTGCACTGTGGAAAGTTTTCTAAGCAATGGATTCCTGCACATGTTTTAAAAGCTGCAAGAAGTTTGCAAAGAAGTAATTTGAGCTTCAAGACAGAGAAATATTTATAAAAACCAGAGGGTTTCATCTAATTATTTGTTCAACAGCTATGCCATGCTGCCCAAGGCTGCAGCTTTCCATTGTATATGCATCTTGTTCTCCTTACACTCCAAGGAACCCTCGTTTCTTTTATCTCAACCACCACTTGCCCTCCTTAGACTTTTTTGGTTTGTAGCTCTATTTTAACTAGGCTTTATCTCTTACACTGATCAGAGGTGCTCATTTTTTTCCTTTCCTAAAGTGATACTGTTGTCATATAATTTACTCTCTCAGCTATTGTGGCTGGAGAAGCTGGAAGGCCTGTCTTCTTTACATTTAATGCACAGACACGATCTGAACAAAGCTTGTAGATTTGATCTGCAGTTTCCATTTATCATTCATTTTGAAATAATATAAAGTAGCACTACTATCCAAAAATCCCTCCTATTCCTATGTTTGAATACATGGTTCATCCTCCTTAAGAGAGCAGCTTACCTTCCAAATGCCATCTTTTGTCCTGTCTCAGCAGCTTTAGGATGCTGTTATGGGTCATTCAATTTTTTCTTCTTAATGTTGATGACAGTAGTCAAATTTGAGGACATGACACTACTGTCATCTTATTTAAAGCAGCAGTACAGGAGGGGAAGCCATATCTCATTTAAGAGCAGAAGTTATTTACAGAATAAGAAGTGACAGAAGACAGCATGAGAACCATTTGCAGGGAGTCCTGTAATGGGGCACAGTTACAGATCAGGAAGGCAACCTCAGGTTCCTCTGACTTTCTGTGGTAGATAAGTACATGTCTAGGCTTTGCCAGTCTTGAAACAGCTTACAGCCTCTTATTGTGTATTTTGCACCAACTCATCTCAAATCCTCAAGTCTGATTTAATTAGAAAGGCAGCAAAATCCAGGAAAGCAACCAGGCATCTGAAACTGCTACACTGCACAACTGAAGTAGATGATGTTTATTGGTCTCTCAGAACATATAAACCTCTAAGCATGGCTAGCACTTCTGAACTGACAGCAGCTTCCCTAATGAATTAAATAGCACACTTTTAATAATGGAAGTCTCAAATAAATGAGGCTTCAGTGAGCTCACTTGCAGCTGGCACAGCAGTAACAGGGTCACTACCACACCTGCAGGGATGTGCATGCTCCTGCCAACACCCACATCAGCAGAACAGCTGTTAAACAAATGTGTATGTTCAGTGAGGATGTGCAAGTCTGCACGCAAAACACTCTCTACATAGTGCCAAGGCTTCACACTGAAACCCAGTGAAATTTGATTTCCTTTACCTAAACAAGGTGATTTATACTGTTGCATGCTATGCTACACAGCTAGAATCTCTGCATTACTTGTAGAGACAGCACTTTGCAGTAAATCCATTTCTGTTTGCACTGTTTTGTAACCTCACATTACTAATAAGCCTTCATTACTTGTTAGTGGACTGCCCTTGTGACTTTGCTTCTCTGACCCATGCTTTGTGTCTTCATTAAACTTACTGATCTTGGTAGGAACATTTAAGTAATAAAGTATTTCTCGTGTGAGAAGGACTATTAAGTTGCAACCCTAAGCAAACAGAAATTGTTCTTTTTAAGCTGCTTGAAAAATACCAGAACACCAGTGTATCTACTTGCATTGCTATTTGTAAATTATATACACAAAGCATCTTAATAGAAGAAATTATATGCTCCCTAGCTGACATATTTCACAGTTAGAAATAGATGTTAAAACTGCTTTCAAATAATTGACAATCTTACTCCTGCCTTCCTTGTGTGCATGCTCCTTAAAAGCACAACCAGAAGGAAGAGTACAGAATTTCATTATAATCCACTGCTTAGAGAATTTGGAATAGATTTTCTTTCTTTAATTACTCAATAGCAATATTTTCTTCCAATTTCTTTTTCAAATTCTACTAGAGGTCACAAAAATGAAGAAGGAAGCTACAGCAAATGCACAGAAAACATTTAGCCATTTTAACTGCATTTAAAACAAACATCTGTGCTTCTAAATAGCTTCCCAATTACTAAATGTTTCTTTTTTCTAAAAGATTGCTATCCATGTTCACACACAGAACATTTGTCTGCAGTGTAAGTTTGCTAACTTTAAAATCTCCACAATAGCAAAGCTGTCAAATACAGCAGTATAAACCACCAGGGCAGCAGCTATCTGTGTGGAAATATTTCAGCTTCGGAATACTGGTAAGAAGGAAAGTTTACAAGAAATACAGTTTAATGAGCACCTCTGAAAGGGAGTTGACCCTATTTCTCAAACAGTGAGGTGAAATGTCTGTGGATTCCTGCAATTACACAAGTTCTCATGTAGCATGGTTTAGTGGTCCAAAACTCTACTGGAACGCAGGCAGGCACAAACAAAATGAGATGACAGCTGTCTTTGAACTTACTGCATCCTGGACTACCCAAACCCATGACTGAAGCTGAAACTGATGTCATGGTTGCTGACTAACCTCTGAAGTGGATCTCTTTTATTCCCCCCTTTCTCAAGTATGGAAAGTACTTTTGCATAAGTTTGTTCTTTAGCGTTTTGCTTTTAAGACATTATCATTCTCCATTTTCCACCAAAAAGCAAGACTGTTTTCCTTAAACCCTGAAAACATAGCCCTCATAACATCCCTAGAACGATGATTTAATGGAAAACTCATTTTCCAGAAAATTAGTATTTCAAGATAAAAAGAAAGGAACATGAGGAACATGCTTAAAAGTCCAGGGCAGGTGGCTTATTTATTTACTTGTGAGCTTTTCAACAATTCAACACTTTTTCATTAAAATTGTGTGCTTTCCTTGCATTTAGAGAGAACTGACAAAAATAGGTCTCAAATAGTCAGATATGGAAAATCAGCTGTCCTATCTCTTGGGAATAATCATTTTATAGCTCACACTGAGATGTGTCTAAACATTTTCTTCTATGAATGGAGAACTCACAACATGGAGTCCCTCTGCTAAGATATGCTCCCATGAATCGCTCGTATGACAGAGAAGTGGTTGGCCCCCAGAGACTTTGGAGCCTCATGAGGTTTATGCCCTGACCAGGGAGCCTGCTCTATGCACGAAGCAAATTAAAACAAGAACATAAATTTAGGGTTGACATTATACTAAAACCTGTTGGTTTTGGAAACATATTCAGAAATTAAGTATTGCAAATCAGTATTTCTGATTAAATAGTTCCAGAAGGGGTCATGGTTCCAGCCAGTGCTACTACTGACAGCATATCTTCTGCAGTGTTTTACAGGCAAGCAGCATCAACGTGATTCATCTCTCAGAAGCTGGAGCACACAAGATCATAGGGACCAAGTGCTGCAACAGCCAGTAAGCATAACAAATTAACTTATTATGTGGATTGAGCACCAAAGAGACAGTCCTTTCCTCAGAGAAGCTGGAAACGAGAGTAAGAAGACTGTATAAACTCAATCTTGCAGATTAAAACCCCAAGGAATACAAGGGAGGGGGGGAAACTACAAGCATTTTCACCCACACTAGCACAAGAAGCTTGTAGCAGAGATAAGAATTAAGCAGAGAGCTCACCCATCACATTCTCACAACTAAGTACTGCTACTACCTTGGTTTCTCATTGTATAAAACAGCAACTTTTGTTGTCTTAATTTTACCTGCTACTCCTTAAGTAATTCAGATTTTGAATGGTAACAGAAAAGATGCTACTTTCAGATTCAAAATATGTTTTGCTTTTTAGTATTCCTTATTCTCAAGCAGTCAAAAGGAGCCATTTCAGCCAGTTTGGGCTTCAAACATTCTTACATAATGGTAGAGTTTCTCAGAATATCACACTACTGCCACTTAAGCAGAGGCCAACTCCTCTGTCTCCCAGCCCTGCTTTTCTCCTCCTTCCGTATTTTAACTTGCATGGAATGGGCTCAGGCAAAGCAGGGAAAGCAGCCCCTCACACAATCAACAAGTTGATAAATGAATATTTCTACTTAAGCATTCTAAAACTAGTAGAGCACAATTGAAATGAAAGGCAGAAATTGTCTTAAGCCAAGTGCAATAGATTCTTAAGAAGATATGTTCCTGCCCTCGCTGCAGCTGAAAATTAAAAGGCATTTATATGTTTCTGATAAATTAAGAGTAGATAATCACAGAATCACAGGATCATTAGGGTTGGAAGGGATCTCTGGAGATCATGTGGTCCAACCCCCTGCCAAGGCAGGGCCACTCAGAGCAGGTTACAGAAGTGCCATGTCCACATGTTAATGAATTCATTCACCATTGCCAATAGAACTCACTGTAAATGCTCAGAGATGCTACTAAACGGACTCAACAAAAGGATTTTCAGAATTTTCCAAGAGACAAACCCGGTAAAAAATTTTCATCATTTGCTTTCCTGTGGAAATACACCAATTTATTTTAGTACTTTTCACACAATTAAATGTAGTCTGGGATTTACCTGCAAATATTAAGTAATTCTATTTAACTGAAGTGATCTTGGAAGACAGATTTGCATCATCCTTTCATATGGTGATACCATTATGTTTTCATCAGTGACATTATTACGACTCCCTTCAGATTCCTGCTGGAAAAGCAGAGCTCTGTAGGACATCTTGTCTGTAAAGTGTCACACACACCTGATCTGTGTAACAGGCAACCAAACATAGGTGCAAATTGAAAATTAAAAATAAAACTCTATTTTATGACACAAGCCATTTACATGACACCCTGACATTCAGTATCATTACTAATTTTAGTCATATTTAATAGCTATCAATATACCTCAATCAATGAGTAGCTCATGCTTGGATAAAAACATGCTAGCTGCTGACTAAATCACTCAATCTATTGTATAGCTGAATTAAAGAGAAGAGCTTTGTTAAAACAACATAAATCTTCTCTTCTTTGTGATTCAAAGATCAATTTAGCTGAAATACTGAATAGTTATTAATCTATAAAGAAAAAATAGATTAGGTTCCATAACATTAGCAATAGCAGTGCAGTACTTCCACATGAACTCACAGGTACTATCCATTACTCCTGTTACTCATATTTATACATAATACAACACCACATAGTGGATTCTGAAATCACTATTTCCTCCATAAAATCTGCATAAAAATACTCCAGAATGAAAGCAACAATGCACTTAAATCATAATTCTTGTTGCAAGAAGAAAGGAAAACAGTGGACTTGGGTACCTCCTGTCATTTCCAGTCTGAGAGACTATTCTAAGAACAATAGTAAGCTTTCCTCTGTCTTGCAGAAGTCCAGAAAAGAACACCACAGAAGGCAATTAGTTTTGGGAGCAATTATCTTTCCTGAATGTCTTTACAGGAGGAAATTGTGAGACAAGACTTGGAAAAAATTCAGACTTTGATAAAGGTCAGTGACATATAACCTATTTTGGCAATTGTCAAATATATAAATGGCTTAAAATACACTGAAACAACTCAGAAAATTTGACAGGTCTGTTTTAAGCAATGTGCTCACTTATTCATCCAGATAACTCTGAATTTAACACTGGTAATGCTGACATCAAATTGAGTGTGGGAGAACAAGGGAAGAAGCAATATGCCTTCCTCTGAAGTTCAAGGGGTTACTGGCACAGATGTGGTCTGCAGTCTCTATGCCACTGAAGCTTTTGTGCAGCAGTCACCCAGCCCAGGCTCTGCTCTTCTCTCTTCTCTAGTCTTAATAGAGATATGATGATCTTAAGGTCCTTTCCAACCCTAACTATTCTATGACTATGATGCAAGAGCATCAGTGACCCATTTATACATGAAGGGAACTGACTCCTCATATGCACCATGGTAGCTAGAAAGCTTTCAGAAGTAGCTCTACAGGCACTGAACAGCCTACTATCAAGGGTCCTTGGTTTGTTTTGTGTTGAATTACTATTTTCTTCCCTGGAGAGTCTCTCTTCAAGATCCCCATGTGCATATATTTGCTGTTTGGGGTCAGATGTGAAATGTTTGACCCACCTGCTGTTCAGAAGGTACATAGACTGCGTTCCCCCCACCAGTTCTACCATTGTATGATTTTATCTGTGCCAGTGGTGGAGGTTGATTGAACATCAGGAGGGAGAGAGAACATTCTATAAAACTGCAGGCGGAAAAGGCTTGCAAATTATTTTTCTTCTCATGACTTTCAGGATGCACAGTTTCCTTTTGGCAGTTCCTCTTGTTTTGTGCCCATAAAATAAGTTTAATGGCTGAATTTCCTTTAAGATAATCAGAGGCTGTATAATTTATGCATTTGAATAGCATTGTAGCCAGATGTAATTTTGCTTGAAGTTTCAGCATTACAGTTAGTAATGACTCTGCTGGCTGTGTTTTGTAGAATTTGCAATTTATTTAACAGTTGACTGAGCACTGACCCCATATAATATCACCATAATCAAAATGTGGTAAAAATTAAAAATTAAAGAAGAGGAAGAAATCTGTGCCTTCTGGGAAACTCGTAGACTTCAAGTGGACAGGGTATTGAAACAATCTTGGGAAATGGCAGGTAACTAACGCTGTCTTGAAAGTTTATAGCACAGACAAAACAGCCAATCAAAGATTTAGTTGAATTAAGGTTTGAAACAATCTCTCAGCAATAGCTGTGGCTCAAGGCATTTGTTTTTCGGTCTTCAGTGCCATTCAGCTCAAGTGCCTTGCCTGATTTGCAAGAGTTGATTATTCTCTAATCAGACATGAGAAATTTCAAAGGATATCCTGAACTTCTGAAGAGCAAGGGAACTTTAGTGGGAAAAAGTTAACCTTTAATTCCTGTAGATTTCTACCATGGCTTCACAAAGAGTAACAGAGCAAAGCAAAGTGACAAAATCTGTCTTTTTGAAGATACACACACGAAGTTATGGCCTTGTTTTTCAGGGCAACTCCTCCCCACCCTGCCATGCTGCCCCAGCCTTTCCTGGGCCCTTTATTGTCCTCAAGTTACTGCTCATGGAAGAGTCAATGCCTCTTCCAGCAGGTCTCACACCAGACCCACAGGTCTCTCTTTAGGTCACTAATTTACTTTATGCCTCTTTATAATAAGGTTTGTAGTTAATCCAACTTTTTAGCCCACCCACTGAGTGATGTTTAATAAATTGTATTCTTCATTAACATTTCCTCAAGCACTATGGATGATTAATGGTGATACAGAAATACAGTGTCATCAGTATAAGACAATGATTTATGGTTATAAAGAAAATACCTTCATCAGCATAAAAATTAATAAGTTATTTGGAGAACTAAAGTTAATAAGGGAAGGAACAGATCCAGAATTTGCTGCTGGTTCAGTTTTACCTCTGCTGTATTCATGTATACCCATTTTGTCCTGTTCATGTAACAGTGCGACTGGGACTTACAGATTTTTGTGTCCCTGACAGGTATAATAAAACCTATTTTAGACACTGCACTGCAACAGCAGCATTACAAAATACACAGGGAACATGGTTTGCCCTCAAATTCCTCTATGCTATTAGTGAATTCTAACTGTATTCTTAAACCAGTTTAGATCAGAGACGAGTATTACATAGGACCTGCAGCAAGCAACACTAGTTTATGTGCCACGTGGGATACAAAGAGCCATGAAAGATTTCCTTTTGGAGCACTCAAAAGGCTGCAATGATTTCTCAGCTGATTGCCATTTACAGTAGTAATCCAATCAGAGTAACAGTGTTTCTAACAAAATTTAAAAATGGCAACACAACTGAAGAGAGTGTCTGAGACAGAAACAAAGCATCCTAAAAAAAAAGGTAAAAATCTGTGAAAAAGTTTTGTATCATAGCAGATAGTCACAATACACTTGATGCAGTGTGGAATGTGTATTTGATCCTACAAAAGTTTAAGATCTGGGCAACTTCACAAAGCCTTGCAGATCAGTGAAAAGCTTTTTCTTTTACACAGAAAAAAAAAATCCTAATGACAGCAAAAGACAAGGCAAAAAAGACTTATTAACTCCACAGTCCATTAGAATTGCACACCTGATGCTCAGGATTCTCTAAAACAGAGATGGGCTATGTAGCATTGTAGCTGATGTACATCTAAGTCACAAGGAAAACCTAACAACCAGTTTCATTACAAAATATGAAGACTTTGTATTCTTCTCTAAGCAAGTCACTCATAACATAATTAATAATATAATTAACATGACATAATAATCACAACAAAATTAATAACACAAACCCAAACTAAAATCCAACAACTTTCATGAAGTCTTGCTATTTAGAGGTACATCCCAAAATGAAGGCCTCTTCTCTCTCAATAAAGAGTTGCAAAGTTATTTAGTGCTTCATTCTAATTATTCTTCTGGGTTTGCAGGGGAAGAAGTTTCTAGGGGATTTAACAGTTTTAATCCAACAGCTCACTTCAGGCAATCAAGGTATAACAGCTACGCTAATGTAATAACACGCATCCATCACAAAGTGACAATGTCAATAGCTGGGTAAAGATTATGTGGAGGTTTAGCAGGTCAGTGACAGAAAACTGCCCTTTACCAGGGAGCAATGTGTTTGGAAAATTTCTGTCTTTCAACACCCACAATGGTAGCACAGGGCATTCAAGGTTATTTCAAACCCTCTAGCACTTTCTTTGTAATTCACTAAATAACAAAATTAAACATTTCCTTTCTGACTACTGTGTAACACAACGGATTTTCTAAGCACCACCAGCTAAGTTCTGGACTCACATGCTCAGACGTTCAGGTTAAGCACAGATATGGAAGTTCAAATCACAGCTAGATATTAAACAGGCTTGTTGGAAGATTCCACAAGCTGACACTATTAATTTTTGATACTGTCCACACTCTTGGGATTTCTTCACCCTCCTCTCTCTCTATGCAATTTATTTCTCCTTCCCCCCCATATCTACTCAGGCACAAATGCCCAATCCAGAAGTTCACAGCTCTGTCAATCAGTGGAGGTAACACCGACCATTCCCATCAGTTGTCCGTCACTGATCAGAAGCAGGCTCTTCTGCCTCGCACATGCACGCACAAAGCTATGCCTCAGGAGCCAGAGAGCAATTCTTGCCGCTGCCTTGGTACCCTTTAAACATCTCATACCTACATTTAGAGATTATTTTTGCATCTGTTATAGTGGCCTTCTTCAGAAGTTACTCTACAGCCATCAAGCCATCATGCTTACAGAGCTTGCTACCTTTCCTATCACTTCCACTGGAGAAAAAACACTTGAAGACAGAAAGTCCACCAGGCAGATTTTGAGCAGCTCTAACTTGACGTCAGTGGCAGTGCACAGATAGCACTGGAACTGCAACAGCAAGCTGCTGCATGGTACTGAGTTACCAGCTGAGTTTAAACCATAACAACCAGCTAGGGATCTAGTCCATATGCTCCATGAAATGCAGGTGCACAGCCACATCCTGCAAGTCTGTGTGTTTGAGATGCTGAGTGTGGTATCTGGAGCACCCTATGTCCTGGTGTTCTGCATGCTGGAGAAGTACACCTGGTGGTATATAACAGTATCTTCCAATTCAATACATAGCTCTTCCTCTGCTCAATTCTACAGCATCTCTGTACAAGCAATTCGTACTTGGAGCTTAACTTTGAGGAAAAAAAAATAAAGAGATATCTTTAAGTTCTCAACTACAAAAAAAATTGAATTAATATCTATATGACTTTCAGACAATATCACCATATCACTCTAATAGACAGGGGTGGAGGAAAGGGAGGGATGGAAAGGCAATCTACTCCTATGCTCTATATTCATATTCACTGTAGTTATGGTACCAGGTATGCCAATAGTAAAAGCAGAGTACTTACCTACATAGTAGCATTGTTCCTAATTATTTGCTGTTCCTTCCCATTAATTTTCAAACTTGACTATCATGATTTCAACACTACTAAAAGAATCATTTGAGAAATAATGGGAAAAAAAGGTTCCAGTGCAAATTCACACTGTTCCATAAATCTCTCTTCAACTTTAAACACTTCAATTTAGAGCTACAATATTTTGACCTTCATGCTGTTTCTAAGCCTCTTTCAACTATCATCAGCAGATTGACTACTGTGAGAATTTCATCCTGCATAGATACAACAGCCACTTCAATGGAAAAGATAAATCTGAAACAAGCTCTCCCATCCTACGAAGTAAAAACATCATAATGTCTTCAGCGTAAACACTGCATGCTTAAAGCTACAAAGTAAAGGTGTGGTACCATGCACTGATGCAAATGCATGCAAAGTGGAAGCTAAAGAAACAGGGATTCTTAGATCCTAGCCTGCAGGTAAAAGCCTCTCCTAAAAGGAGGAGGAGCACATTGAAAGCAATGACCACATCACACTAGCAAGGAGCACACTTATCAATTCCCTGTGTGCACCATTCCATAATGTCAGCACATAATAAAAAAAGACTTTTAAAGTTTGATTTCACACACTCAGGGAACCAGTTTTGTTCTACTGACAAAAATTTCAAAACTATCCATTCAAGAGAAGCAGAAACTGGGGTCTTTCTACGAAGGTGAAGAAATTCTCCCTGAATTACTGAGCAGTTTGGGTTGGAAGGGACATTAAAGCTCATATAATTCCAACCCAGTTTCCACTAGACCAGATTGCTCCAAGTCCTGTACAACCTGGCCTTCAACGCTGCCAGGGATGGGGCAACCACAGCTTCTTTGGGCAACCTATGCCAGCACATCACCACCCTCACAGGGAAGATTTTTTTGTCCCCTAACATCTAATCTAATATCTAAAAATCTCCCCTCTTTCACCTTAAAGCCATTCCCCCCTGTCATTCACAATAGGCCTTGTAAAAAGTCCCTCTCCAGATTTCTTGTAGCACCTTTAGGTATTACAAGACTGCTTTAAGGTCTCCTTGGTGTCATCTTTTCTCCAGGCTGAACAAGCCCATCTCTCTCAGCCTGTCTCCAAAGAGCTGCTCCAGCCCTTGCAGTAAGTCCATGGCCTCCTCTGGACTCACTCTAACAGAGCCCACATTCTCTTTATGTTGGGGGCTAGGTGAGTTTAAGACATACATCAAGTTACATGAGTGGAGGGGTTGTAAGAAGTGACAACTATTTTTTATACATTAGTATTTAAATACTTGAAACCATTTCTTTGACCACTTTCATAGTGTTTTAAACTTGAATTTTAAGGAAACAGAGAATTCTAAACGAATAAAGGAAAATGTGTGCACACAGAATCATTAATTCACTCCAGAAGTACATGATTGCACAGCATACACAGACTCAGGGAAAAGCAACATATCAGGTTGTTTCTGCATACAACAAAATGAACCAGGTTTACAAACCATGAACTGATTTGTTGAAATCACTGTGAATTGTTTTGAACAACAAATTAAGTTCCATTTTCTGTCCCACTGTTGCATGGACTGTCTGGGGTGATCCAATAACTATTTTTTTCCTAAGCTGCGTTAAAATATAGTGCCCTGAAAATACTGCTTTCATGGGTGAAGTGGAAAGGAAAAAGACTACAGGCTGAATCTACTTATTTCTTGTTCATCTGGGAGAGGTAGAATTGTTTTACTCTTCCTACTGCACTTACTGACATTTTCTCTTTCGACTCTGAAAGCAGTTTCTGTAATAGCAATTCAGTTCTTATTCTTCAAACTATGTAGAGATTTGTTTAGGCTTGGACAAATGCCCAAAACACACTCCCAACTATTCAGTTCTATTGAGTCTCTGAAAGGATGTTGCATGTATCTTTCCAGAATTCAGGTCTTTTTATTTCAGTCTCAGATGAAAGCACACAAAGCTAAACAAGGAGAAAAGGAGGAAAGTGAACTTACACAAAGAGAAAGAATGGCTTATTTCCAGTTTGGCTCAAGTTCTGGATGAATGACCATCTTAAATTTTGCCTTATTCCATCAGCTCATCCAACACTGTATTTCCGCCTTGGGTATCCAGAATTCTGACTTTTGCTAAGTAAAAGTGTATTATGATGATGTCCAGAAACTGTGTTTAAAGGAAGAAGAGGTATATGTAAAACTCATTTTTGCACTGAAAGTCAAAGGGCACCATATTAACAGTATGGTCACCAGTCAAGTATTGGCTATGTAAGAGATGGGAGCAGTCTCACATCAAATAAAAAGGTTTCACCTTAAATTTGGTGTGGAATTTAAATGATAAAAGAAAAAAAAAAAACTTTTTAAAGTAAAAAATATATTAACTGTTAGTATCCAAAAATACTAGGAAAACTTTTTATTTTCCTTCATGGGGCAATTCTCACTACAGACATTCAGCATATAACCCACCTCCCATTGCTAAGCTATGGAAATGGCACGCAAGTCAGCAGCAAGCTGGCAAGCAGAGCAGTGTACGCCAATCACAAGTGATCACTCCAGTATCAACTGAAGATTTCTTCTTCAAACATGAAGAAGAAATACCTTGTTCTCATTAATAAACATAAGCTTGTTTTCAGATTAAGTCCTCCCTTACTGCCTCAGAATGGCTTTTAATGAGATCTGGATTGCTGTTTATTTTAGTAGGCATGTCCTCCTTTGCAAAACAGAAAAGTCTTTGCATTGTGATTACTTACTTTTAAAACAGCTGAACAGCAGAAGAGAATAGGCTTCCAGAAATATTCACTCCTTGGTAGCGTTCACTCATGCTTAATAGAAGTTCAGTTCATTCTTGTACATCTTTCAGGTTGTCTTTTTACAAAATATCAGAATGGCCATTTTTCTGTATTTCAAATGATCTACTGCTGTGCAAGCAACTAATAAACCCCTGCTCTTCATTTACATACCTCTGCAATAGTACTTAAGAGGAGAAGAGAAGCCTGTCTCCCCAGGACACATGTTCAAGGATACATGTATAGGAATGGACTAAAATACTCTGCTCTAGCAGAGATTGGGAATAAGAACCAAATCTCTTTTAATAACCTCCTTGGCTTAAAGCTATTAAAGCAAGCTAAGGATAGGTTCCACTGCACTGTTTTCAAAAAGTAGCCACTCAAAACTTGAATGGTTCTGACACTGTAAATGAGCAAATACAGTAATTCATGTTATGCACCTCATGCACTGTTTAAATACCACAGGAGGCTGTCCAGAACTTGGAAGCTCTCAAAAAGTATTTCTGAGCAATTAAGCCCAATGTGTGCCCTCACTGTGCAGCTATGCTGAGTGTAGTCCCTACACATAGGATCTTATTTGATGACGCTGAGACAGTTTGCTTACACTTGCCTTAGAGGTTGTTTACATAAAAATGTAAAACAGGGACAGGGAACACATTTGAGCATGGGCTTGCAATAGACCACCCAACTTAACTGTTGTTCGTGTTGCATTTTAGACAGCCCAAGACTGCTATCTCCAGCCCAAGCTGTCAGCAGCAGGGGCATGAGCCAGAGGAGCCACCTGGACCTCTTCTGGCTCTCAAAAGGCACATCCTTGCTGTTGTAAAAACTGGTAGTTTAGAGAGGCCTATGACACCACATGCATTCACCTTTTTTCCTTGCATTCCGCTCTCTTCTTCCAGCTGAAAGCATCAAGTGGTATGATCACAAGGCTATGTTCACCTCTGCAGTTCAAAACCAACCTGTTGTAATTCAGGTACCCTCAGGTATTCTGTCTGGGCTCAAGTAACAACTGTATAAGCAAAGATGCCAACAAAGCAGCCCAGGCACTGATTGCATAGCAGTCTGCTAATGGTGTTTTAGTCTGGGACACTTTAGGCTCAGGGCTCTGTAAGCTCTTCAGTCAATTTTGTCATACGACCTTCCCTGCTCAATAGCACTCTTAGAATCATGTAACGGTTATAGTTGAAAGGGATCTTAAAGCTCATCTAGTTCCAACCCTGCCACAGGCAGGGACACTTTCCACTAGATCAGATTGCTCAAAGCCTCATTCAACCTGGCCTTAAACACTGCCAGAGATGAGACAGGCACAGCTTCTCTGGGCAACTTGTGCCAGGAGCTCACCACCCTCACAAAGAAGAGTTTCTTCCTAATGTCTAAGTTAAGCCTACCCTCATTCAGTTTCAGACCATTCTCCCTTGTCCTATCTATTAGTCTGTAAAAAGTCTCTCCCCAGATTTCTTGTAGGCCCCTTTAGGCTAGAAGACTGATTGGAAGTATGTTATAAGGTTCCATGCTACGCTCTTTTACACAACCTCACAAAGGGTTTGGATTAGTAATGATATTTGCTATATGTATGGAAGGCTTCATATCTTCAATTAATGCAGAGAATCGAGAATTGTCTCAGCTTCATTGATAGGAGAACTCAGTATGAAACAATCAACTGTACAAGCAAAAGGAAAAACCCAGCCTACATCTTAGTTTTATATTCCTGATAGTTGGTAAACTCAAAAGCAGCACAATCCTCTGAATGGCATTTATTAACTGGTATTACTAAATACTAAAGTGAGATTTATTAACTGCTGATTGTGAATCAGGAAATCTCAACAGTGTTAGGTATTTGGTTGATTTGGAAAACTACATCATTAAAAACTTGGGTGGTTTGAAGGATTTAATTATTGAAAGAAAAGAGGATTAAATTAAGTGCAACAGAAAGCAAGAGCAACAAGAGATACTAGAAACAAGCAAGGAAAAGCAGATGCAGTAGTTCAAAATCACACAAAAAGAGAAGCAGGGACAGAAGGATTCCAGTAAAGAATAGAAAAATCTCTTTATTTTCATTCAAAGCTAACGGAAGAAAGAATTCCTAAAGGCGCTGGAATAGTTTAATTTTCATATCTGGTCTGGTTGACATTTTCATTTGAACACCAGATTAAATTAACACAACTCAGCTAACAACATCTTTGCTACAAATGCTATGGGGCTAAAGATCAGATAAGCAAGAGCATTTAAAGGCTTTTCCCTATCAAGTAAGTGCTAATAAATACTATCAACATATGCATATTTTGAACAAGATGAAAATATTTTCTTGACTGCTCAACTCTGTTTTTCAACTTCATAATCCTGACACCAACACCTGATACACGTCAGCCTGAGGTTTACATATGAAACAGCCATTCCAAAGTTGTCTTAAAAGAGAGAAATAGGAAAGTCTAAATATATTTAACCAAGCAAGTGTCATCGCTTATTTGGATTTCTGAGAGTCAGGATCCTTTATGAAACATGAACAGATTGACACAAGCATTAAGGTTAATACAACTTTCTTGTCTGAAGCTCCAACTCTCGAAGGCAGCAAACACACAGGAATAGCAGCTCCTATTTTACAGTTAGACTATGGCTCTCAGAGTTATGACATAAAACTGGAAACTATGACTTCAGAAAGGACTCTGAAGTTCAAGGATCATCAAATCTTCCAGAAGAACAAACAAATACTCAAAATTCACATGCGTATTTCATATGTATGCTTATGTAAGATAGAAGAAATTTTTCCTCTACTTAAGGCATCATTAGTTTAACTTTGACATTTGTAGTAATAGGAAAGTGCAGAGAGTGAGCAATATTTTCTGATTTATTAAAAAAGAAAGCAGTGATTTTGGGAACATCAAGCAAGATGCCACAGCAGCACCAAAGTTGCACATTTGGGTGTACTTGTGCTGTACACTTGAAGATTAGGCCCAGCACCACCATATCCAGTACCACACTGGGTATATGCTTAACATATGCGTGGACACTGTGAAGCCCTGAAGAAGTTGGTGGATATTCCCTTGGGAAAGTGGATCCATAAAGAGCCCATTCCATGGAAAAGGACCTAAATTTTATTACCACTTTTGAATCCAGACAAGTTTTATACTGTAATATAACTGCTGTAATGTCTGATATATCTGCTTAAAGGACAGAATTGTAATGATGTTAGTAGCGTACAAAATAGCAGAAAGGATAATTTAAACTGAAGTTCTCAACATTAATATCTAGGTTTGGAGCATTCAAAAGTGAGCTATGAAACACCAGAAAAATTGAGGTCTTTGGTAAATGTCAACCAGGGGAAATGTGACTTAGATTATTAGAGAGAGTCAAAGAATATAATCCACAGTAGATCACTTCAGCCCTTGCTAATTACTAAAGGCATCAGTTCATTACACTGCTGTAACTGTATCCAATTCAGTTTGCTCTGCAGTTCATCTATTATGTCTTTTTTATGTGCTGCTATACTGGCACTGGCTGTTGCAGTGCACAATCTGCTCTAAAGGTGCTTCTAAACACCTGAAGTTTCCTCTAAGCAAGTCCAGAAACTGTAATTGAGGTTTGCTCAATCTAAGCTAACTCCTAATAAGCAAAAACAAGAAAGAAAGAAAGAAAAAGGGGAGAAATAGAGGAGAGAAGGAGCAGGGATAAAGATATACTCATATATAAAAATCAGGACCATGTTTGAGGCATTTCCTAAAATAAGAGCAAAGCAACTGGAGCTGGTTAATAGGAAACCACTGGTAGATGCAAATTTGAAATTCAAAAGAACAAAGCTATTTAACCTATGATCAGACCATTTAAGAGATACATTTCATTATAAAGACCTATCGAAATTTATTCCCAGGGGATTCTGTTGGTGTTGAAATTTAACATGGATTCTATACTTAAGTATATTCAGTCATTCGGGGTGTCGGGGAAAAAAATCTCATCCAAGGTTAACAACTACAATTATACAAAAATTTGTAAGTCACGGATAATTAGGAAGTACCCTAAAAGGTCTTTTTTAATGTTTGGCTTTTCCTTATTCTCTGCCCTGGACACTTTTTATTGACACTGCTAGTCAGATGAACCGTTCATATTGCTTAGTACTAATCACTCAGGCAAGCCACCTGATACACCTGGTAAATGTTCTGAACATGACAGTGAGAACTTTGCGGTTTTTTCAGGAGTAAGCATAAGGAAACCATACCTACACACATCTCACAAAACTATAGAGCAATTAAGAATGCTTCAAGCACTTCAGAAGCAGCAGCAAACCACTTAGTAACAGGAACAAATATTTTAAGTTGTATGGTATGAAGTGTCAGCTCATGAAAATCCATACTACATATCAAAGAATATTTACTATCCGCATCCGACTTTCCAGTAGTTAATAATAATGAAAAACAATTTTTTAAGTGACCATAACAAATTTCTTTTACACAGTGCATGCCACCCCAGACACTTTTATGGCTTAGAAATACAGCAACATAACAAATATTAAAACTGACATGGTCCCATATTTTAAATAGTTGTCATCTGCTCATATTTTTTGTTTAATAGGGTTCTCAAAAGTTATTCACAGCTAACTGATATTAGTTTTAATTGAGTTTTCCATAGTAATTAGAAGGAAAAATGAAAAAACAGCTTGCAGTAATTTCCAGTACAATTAATGGAAATAATGCAGTATCTTGGAAGACAGTAGAAATTTGTTCCTGTATAAATTAAAAATTATTGAAAGGCATAAGAAACTGTCAGGCCACTCAATGTTCAGACAAGTATGATCTGTGAGTGAAATAAATCCTATTTTCTCCTGGTTGTATGGTGGGTGGACAGTCTCCTATCTCTAGCACAGATGAACGAGACAGTCAATTGGCTTAAACAGTCATGGTGGGCATACTTCAAGGGAGCAGCCTCTGATGACACTTGTAGAAACTTGCCTATAAAGTTGCCTCCAGCTATATGCCGTATTTTGGGCCCACCACTACTTTAACTTTCAGCAGTAAGCTACTAAAAATACTTTTTTCCTAAATTCACCAATAGGACTGCACCCTAAAAGTTTCTGCAGGGCCCAATAACATAGCAACTTCTAAGAACTTGAGTGCAGGAAAAGATAGGTAGATGTAAGTGCATTTAGCCCAAGAGAAACAGCACAGTCATTTGAGACAGAGCTGGACCACTGCCCTAGCTACAGGTTCAAGTGCTGCTTTGTATACAACAAAGTTACATAGATAAGGCAATTTGTTACCCAACAGCACTCTCATCACCTCAGCTGAAAACTTGACCACAGTTCTTGATACATATTTTTAATGCTGTGAATTGAGGGCAGCAGTCAGAGCCCCTCACCTAAATGAATGCTGGTCAGAACTTTCCTTCCGAAGGTAGCTCTGTTTCCTTGGTTTGACTTCAAAAGGAGACCTGCAGAGGCATGTTTCCAATACATGTTTCCAAGACTTAGAAGATGTGGTCTGAAGAGGTTGTTACCACTCCTGGACTCCGCACTGAGATGATGTGAACATTGTCTATAACCTTTGATGAGTTTAGGTAGCATTTTCAGGAATGCGATGGCAAACTTGTGAGATAAAAGTGGGAAAGCTTTGGCTTGTACAAGGGCTTTAACAGATTCCCCAAGGTGATTGCAAGCCACGGGTATTTACACAACTGATGAGCCTGCTTGGGTTTTCATTGCTTTCTAACCTATATCAGCTAAAGGAGGGCAAACTGAAGGATTCCTACTCACTCTTCAATTGCTCCTTTACCCAACAAAGAACATAGACATCACTACATTTATATAGAAAATACCTCAAGTCTTCTTGTGCCTCAGAGCTTCTTAATCCAAAGAAGAGTTACTAAACCTGAAAAACCAGCAACATCACACAGAGCAATAAATTAAAGAATTGTGTGTTATCACCTTCTCACTCACTAGAGCTCACTTTCATGTCTATGCTTTCTTTTCCTCCTCTTAAGCCCCAAACTTTCACACCAGAGAAGATTAAGAAATAGGGAACATAAATAAGAGCATTTTACAGACTTATTTGAGACCTGTCTGCACTTCTAGAAAGCCAAGTGCTGGTTTGGCTTTCAGCCTATCTGGCAGTGACCTCCATTCCCTATCAGGAAAACCATGACTTGCAACTGCACCCACTTGGGTGCCATCAGCACCAAGGTTAGGCCTCCAACAACCCTCTTTCATGTCCTAAATTCAGCACAGAAGTCACCAGCATACCCATATCCCTGCATGGATATGACAATCCTGGGAATGATCTCCCCAGATCAAGTCTGGAAAAAAGCTGTATGGCTCAGCTTGTAACCGCCCACACTTAGTTCCAAAACACAATGAACAAATTAATTATCTTCATTCATATGCTCACTACACTATATAAAAATGACAAAGACTTAATTGCATGTTCATGTTTGTTTTCCCTTCCTAAGATTTTCCATGTATGAAGCAAGTCTGCCAGTAACTGTGATGCAAAAATACAGCAGAAAGCTCAGACCCGGGTGTTTTCATCAGATACCTCTTTTGCCTATGATCTCAGCTCAGATACCTCACATTAGAAAAAGTAATTAGTTCACTGGAGTAATTTCTGCTAAAATAATTAAAGGCTTATCAATTACCATGTAATGTAAAAAACAAATTCCTTTCACAGCGTTCAGAGGAAAGAAACTATCTTGCAAATACATTGAAACACAAACAAAAAAAGAACTGTTTAGGATAGGTCTTGCATATTGGCAAGGGAAGGAAAAGGAGCAATAAAGATTAAAATAATTTTAAAGGACCGTTTCACAGTGCAGCAACATCGACAATGCTCCATGACCTGGGATGCATTAAAGTGACAGTGAAATGCTTAGAGGTGTAAGATTTGAGGTGGTTTTGATTTTTGTGCAAAAAGTTGTACTATACACAGTTCATCAGCCTACCAAGAGATCTAATCATAACATATTTTAAACATATCCACTTTTTATTTGAACTGTTATTGTGAACAAAACTCTTTCAACACTTTTTTTCCTTTCAAAATGAAAAACCCTAATACCTGCCTTCTACAGCATTCTACTTCTGTTTCAAAACTAGCCCAGTTCTGTAAACAGTTTTAATGAGCACTGTTGTGGTTTAAGCCTCACGCAGTTTTCTCTCTCACTCACTCCCCCTTCTTTTTTTCCCAGTCCCAGGGGAATGGGGAGGAGAATCAAAAGATTGCAACTCCCACAGGTCGAGATAAGAACAGTTTAGTAACTAAGGTATAACATAAATCACTACTGCTACCACCAGTAATAATAATGACAAGAGAAATACAAGGGAAAAGAATACAATTGCCACCCCAGTCCCACCAAGCAGTGAACCCCCATCACCTGATACCAAGCCCGAACATGCAGTGCACCTCACCCCACCCCACCCTTCCTGGTCTCTGCTCTCCATTTTACATCTTGGGCATGACATCCTACGGTATGGAATACCTCTTTGGTCAGTTTGGGTCAGGTGCCCTGTCTCTGCTTCCTCCCAGCTTCCCCTCCTCCCTGGCACAGCATGAGGCTCAGAAAGTCCTTGGCCAGCCTAAACAACTATAAACACTGGTGTTATCAGTGCTGTTCCCAAGCTGAAAATCAAAAAACACAGTGCTGCACCAGCTACTAAGAAAAAATGACTGCTGCTGCTGAACCCATGAGAGCACACAACGGTATTTTGGGGTGTATAAGTTACTGCTGTTATTTTTTTCCCAGTTATAATTGCAGTTGCTAGTGGATTTCTGTTTCATACATATTTGCATGTGCTAAGTCACTTAAGGAACAGAGGGCTGATGAGCTGGTGCACGTCCTCTAACAGTCAAATAGTAGATGTCTGCTAAAATACTGAGGAATACTGCCTCTACCCACTTTGAAAACTGCTCAAATTTTACAAATCCCTACTTACATAAGAAATATTTTTCCCACACAGTTTTCTCATATCCTTAGCTGCAACAGAGCTGCCGCTTGCATTCAGTGGGATAAAAAAAAACTCAGCTGGAAAGCATTAAGCTTCTGAAAATTACTGCAATTACAGGTCAGAATTAGAAACCTACCAAATGCAGGCTGCCCTGGAGCCTGGGGGACCTGGATTTGGTACAGTTTTTGACTGATGTCACTTCTCAGCAACAGTGTTTATGGCTCCAAGGTAAAAGGTGAAGAAGAGGCGTTCTTCCACATGCTATTTTAGCAGATCGAGGTAAAAAGCCTCTTGATACATAGTCCCTTACAAATAAACTGAATGAAAGTGCAGTCTGCTAGAGGTATGTTACCACATGCTACAATTTGCAAAGGATCTTTTTGTTTCTTTTCTGATTCAGGCACTTGAATGAATGATCTCTCACTGCAGAGGGATTTTATCAGAACTGTAAAACTGGAAAGCCAGTGGCATTTACTTGACAACGTAGCCCTCACTCAAGAGTCCAAATGCAACTACAAGGCTTGTGATAAGCAACACAGAAATGTCTTCCAGCGACTTCTCCTCCTGCATTATGCCTAAAAATGTTGCCACTGCAGCCAGTCACAGGTAAACAACTGCTCAAACAAATGCAGCTAGCAGAGCAGGTGAAAGGAAAGAATGCAAACAGGACTTCTGCATGAATTCTGTATGAATTACATAGGTGGGAAGGGAAAGAATGGAGGAGAAGGCAAAGCAACGCAGGCACACATCCAGATGCTGGCAGTGCAGGACAGCTCCCAGGCTTTCAGCCTTTGATGCTAACTAAGGTTGTTGCATGGCTTCATGTCTCGTTTGCATGCTCTCACATACAACTGGGCTGATGATACCATAAAGACCAAATCCAAGAAAAGAAACATAAAGCTTCTCTGAAATAACATTCACCAAAACATAAAAAACTTCTTTGTAATGAGTACTTATCTCCCTCTGCTTTCAGGCATCAGAAAGATTAACAGAAACAAGGTAGATAGGAAACGAGGGATTTTTGAAATCAAATTCACACCAAAGAAACTGCAGTCACCAAATAATTCAGCATCTCATACTGTGACTCTCTCCCCATTAACTTCCACATAACAAGCTGGATGCTTATCAACCTGGAAAGGTGAGGAAATCTTTTAAATGCACAGCGAAGAAAGCTTATTCAACATACAACTTGCCTGATATCACCCAATCTCTAGACATTCCTACTTTTAGCTGCAAACTAATCTGTATACCAGCCATCTCTTTCCTCTTCAAGAAAGTTTTCTAATTACAGGTACATGCCACGAGACAATATTTGAATTTAGTTAAATTTAGAAATTACCTTGAAGCAGGTTTATCCCTGGTGAATTTAAAACATTATCTAAAATTTCATGTTTTAGCCACAGCTGTCAAGTGAGCAATTTCCCTATCTTGAAATATATATAATTCAAAGTGATAACCCTGAAGAGAAGGGGAAAAAATAATCAAAATCTCTATCCTCAAGAAGAAAGAAATCTGATGATACTCCTTTTCATTCCACAAAATTACAATGAATTACTGATCCAAACTGCACCAGCATTGAACATATGGGGTGGTAACACTGTTTTAACCACTCTGGAGTCTGGATAACACTGTGCATGGCATTGTACAATGTACAGAGAAAAACAGCTTCTCTTGGAAAAAGCTTAGCCTCCTCACAAACAATACCAGACAAGGGTGAGCAAAGAGGAACTTTATTATCTCAGATTTGCAGAGGCACCCTGAGCAGAGAGCGTGTGGGCTGACTGCACTCCTGAAGCCTTTGCCAAAGGATGAACCTGTGCGTCTCAATCCTATTTTAACAATTTACCCATGGATCAAGCCTCTCATCCTGTTGACTCTTGCCTGCAAATCCAGGCTGTCTGAGCTCGCATGTAGGGTCTTTATTTCTCTTCCTCCTCTTCTCTGCATCCTTCGAATAGTTTCTAGTTCTTCCTTTTAATTTTAGGATCATAAAATCAAACGTCTGAAACCTTTTCAGGAGACCAGACAAGGGGACGGGCTCCTGCACCCTTCACTGGTCTCCACGACAAGGGCAGGCTGATCACAGCATGGCAGGCTGCTCAGCAGCTGCTTTGCATCTGGTTTCCTCAGGCTGCTCTGACTGCAAATCTGTGAAACAACTGCTTGGAGAACACACAGTTGAGTCCTCCCTCTCTTCCGCTACTTTTGTTAATCCTGCTGACAGTAATTTATGCTGAAATTTATGTGAAAAATCCTGAAAGCAATCAATACAAAAATTACAGTAGAACTGCTTTAAGACTGAATTTAGCTCTATGTGCAGCAGTGTTATATTAACATAAGGGTTGATACAAATGATTCAGTGGCTGACCATGGATGAGACAAGCTGCCTTACCACCACAAAAGACATGAGAGTTTGGAGTTTCATGAAATCTTAAGAAGTAAATAAGTATTTCCTATGGCGGCATTACAAAACATTTACTTCTAATATAAACTAACTTTTCAGTAAAAATATAAAATTTCTTTGGGGGGAGAAAAAAAAAAAAAAAAAAACAAACCACCCCAACATATGGAATTCAAAATATTTTTACTTCGGAGTAATGCTACAATCAATCATAACCCTGAAATCATCTGCAAATTTTACATTTCCAAAATCTTTTAAAATCCACCTGATCTCCAAAAGCAAATTTACCACCCATCTCCTACCATAATAGCACAGTGCTGACAAGGTCTGACATGGTAAATCAATAGCAGAACTGACTAAATATCAAAATCCCCTGATTCCTATTGCAAACAGTACTCTGCATTTACCTACATTATCAGTTGCTTTATATATGTACTTTTATTGCCAAATCTTAGACATAAAGCACTCTATTTCAACTCTATAAACTTACAATGAATAACTTTTTCTGTTATTCTAAATTTGTGGGATATTTTCTCTTTCCTTTACGTAGACAGTATATCCTTCTCTTCAGTGTAAGAATTCCCTGTGTCCACCCTGAATTTTTTCCATCTTACTGGTCTGGATATATCCTTTTACACTCATACCTTAGTTGAAAGCAGAAACACCTCAGGCTGCAGGTCTGAGATTCACTGCAGGCTTTAGGACCTGGCACAGCACCCACGATGCAAACAAGAAGCTTCCAAGATCTCTCACAGCTCTTGAAGCAATTGTAAGGAATAAGGAGCAGTTAACAGTGTAGTTAAGTACTTCTGTGTAATAAAGTACTTAACAGCACTCACCAGTATATGATTTCACACACTCCAAAGCTCTGGGCACCACTCATTTCACAGGTTATTTCAAAATTCCTGTTTTCTCTACATGAAACATGTCTATCCCCTCTGCCACAGAATATCTGAGGTTAGGTAGCACACAGCCTTTCAACTTTCTGAGGCAAGGGAATCAGTTCTAAGCTAAGAGGAGGAACCAAGCTGAATTAGCAATTAGCTTAGGGTCCTGCTGGACCTTCCTCCCATACTTGCATTTTGTGGGAGATTTTGTAGTAAGGGGGCAATTCTTCTTAGTCTTGTATCTGCTTTAGTATAACTGTGCATTTGCACAATATGCATGAAGAAAAGAATAATAAACAGGCCTTTTTTTGGGACAAAATTCTATTCTAGACACTCATACAATCCATCTGGAACTCACTGAATTTATGAACAAAAGCACATAAATGTGGGCATATTGGATTTGATGGAATGGAACTGTTCAAAACCACAAAACTTCGTGTTTCCTTTATAATATGCTCACTGCACTCAAAAGCACTTGATCCCCTTTAAGAGCTAAAAAAATTTTGTGCTACAAATTCTCTGTAGCATAGGGGGCTTGCCTGTGAACTGGACAGCATGATGGCTGAGACACAAGGGAATCAACTGCAACTTCTCTAAGGTTATAATTCAAGCACTGTCATACTAAAATATAGCCAGTATGTACAAACGCATTGCAAATGATGCAAAATATACACATCAAATGCAAATAACTATTCTATTCAGTCAATGCCCATTCAAATTTCAGATTAGGGAAACTCTCATATACTCCAAGATCAGACTGGCCTCAAAAATGAGTTACTGAGACCAAGAGAGTCCCACCTCAGGGACCAGAAGCATTCTCTCTAATACAAGCTGTCTCTGAATGCCAGAAGATGGCTACTATTATGCAGAGTCATGTAAGTAAAATATTAATAGGACAGAAGATGGAATAACTCAAGTATTATAAATTTTATCCACCCAAAAGCTACTGCATAGACCCTGGGACAACCAAGAAGAGCAAGATTTTGTTCTTGGCACTGACAAAAAAAAAACCAAAAAACAACTCTTCATAAATCTTGGCAGCCATTACTACTTATACTTTTCACTCATGCTGACTCACCATTTCTAAGTGTAGGAATAGTGCTGGCAGGCTTCTCGCTGTAGGCTGCCTTCCTGTCTCTGTAACTCAGCTGCAAGGGCTTCTGCATCCAAGATGTTCCTCCATGCTGTGATGGTCTCTACTTTGACATTTAGAAATGCCCTAAGCAGCTGTTTGCCCCATTTTTCAAAACTTGGCTAAAATAAAACCAGGAACTCCTATACTTTTCTATGCTACCTCTATCACCACTACACAGATCTTGCATGACCAGTTGTTGCTGCAGTAAAATGGAAGAGGGCAATGATGCATTGCATAGATAATCACACCAACTATTCCTTTCTGACCTTAACAGATTTGAAAAAGTGACTTATCTCTCCCCTTATTATCAGCCCTTCAAACAAATTTACAAAATATCCCAAAAGCCATTGCAGCAATGAATGCTGCTGTCCCCAGTACAGCCATCCAAGGTTGGGGGGCTATTTTTCCCTCCAGTCTAAAGGCAAAAGCAATAAATCATAAGAGAAAATAAATGAAGTCTTCCACAGACAAGAGAGGCAGGGGAAGATTTCTGAATAATGTGTCCTGTTTGCTCCTTGGTTTTCTCTCATTAGTCTGCTGTGTAAATTTTTTTTTAAATTAGTATTTTCATTAAATAAAAATTCCTAGTGCACAATCCTAACACTGCTGATTTTAGATGTGAGTGCTGATGCTTCAATATGTTAGGCCTGTAAATGCGAATTGAAGCAATCACACAAACATGGGAACTGAGTGAAAATAGATCTGAAAGGTTTTTAATCCAAACAAACCCAGTCACTTGATTAAAGTTCTTGAGTAATTTGCCCTTTGTGATGTTTTGGGGAAACTATTGATACACAGGATATAAATTCTCTTTTCTTTTGGGTACCATCTATTTTCATACTTGCAATTCAGTGGAAATATATCCAAGCTCCCTGTAGCCTTGCCGGCTGCACTCAAGCTAACTTCATTTGGGGAGCAATATAGCCAGATTAGCATAGTGCTATGCCCAGCCTATTTCTGCTTGCTTCACAGCAGCCTGCTACTAAGTGTGCTGTAGAGAAGTTTCACTGATGTCCTGGCACAGTTTCCTCAATAGTCAAAGCAGCTGCCAATTCAGCTTCAAACTCTGAGTGTAAAGCAAAACACACTGTGTGTGTCAGTGTATGTACAACACATAAGTTACCGTTCTGTATGTCTGCATGATATATGCACATGCCATGATCCATAGACAATTTCATCAGAGACAGCATTCCTACTGCAATCCATCCCCTGGCTTTTGCTAAAGCCATATGTCTTAAGTAACTCTTTTGTACTTTGTATCCTGAGAATCTTGGATCTCACTCACTTCCCATAAGCTAAAAGCAGCTCCTATTGATTAGTACATCTTGCCATTGCAAAACACTCAACCTCTAGGAGAAAATGCAATAAATTCTTTCAAGTCATCGAGGTATCATTAAATCTAAATGTATCTTGCAGACACATGTGGTCATGTAATTATCATATATATATATATATCACAAAATGCAGAAGGATCCTAAATCACCTTGAATGTGGAAATGAAGCTGTGGGGCTTTGTTTCCCCCCCCCCCCCCCCCTTAAAACAAGCACACCAAGAAACAACACAGGCTTATCATACCTCAGGGCAGGTTTTGCAAGAACACAAGTTACTGATAGTCCTGGATTCAGCAGTAGCAATCATTTTTCTCCTTCTTAGCTGGTGCAGTGTTGTGCTTTTGACTTTCAGCCC
Source organism: Forpus xanthops (assembly GCA_032466535.1). Classification (NCBI taxonomy): domain Eukaryota; kingdom Metazoa; phylum Chordata; class Aves; order Psittaciformes; family Psittacidae; genus Forpus; species Forpus xanthops. Next base: position 22,457 of record JASSUY010031136.1, on the reverse strand, counting down.
AGGAACAGTGCTGGTAACACCCATGTTTTTAGCTGCTGCTTAGTAATGTTTAGTTTGACCAAGGAATTTCTGAGCCTCATGCTCTGCCAGGGAGGAGTGGATGCCAGAAGGAAGCAGAGACAGGACACTTGACCCAAACTGACCAAAGAGGTATTCCATAATGCAGCACCTCATGCCCACTATATAAACCAGGGGCAGTCATCCCAGAAGGGTTACATCAGTGCTGGGTGGGGCTGGATAACTGTCTGCAGGTGGTGAGCAATTGCATTCTCTTCTCTTGCTTCTCTTATCATTATTATTATTGGTGGTAGCAGCAGTGTTTTGCATAGCTGTCAAGTTGCAACAAAGGCAGGTGTCTTTAAGGTTGTTTGCAGAACACACTGCTTACCTTCTGTCAAAAGAAAATTAGTGGGGATCCCTTGTAAAAATCAAACAACCCTAGAGAATACACACCAATGACTTAAAGAAATAGTCCCATAGGTTTCTGAACTAGTAATGTGCATTTTTTTGGCTTCTTTGGCATTTTGGGGTTTTGATTTTTTTTTCCCTTTTCTAAAATATCAGACCAAGGAAATACTAGGAGATTCAAGATTATCATTGTAGTTCTGTTTTTTAAATTTTATTAGTATTATTAAATATTACCTGGAGAATTATACACCATTTCCCTCTCTGGTTAGTTGTAGAAAAAGCTTTTAAATATTACATCTGGGACACTATCAGCAATAAAAAGCAGCCACCCAGCATTGCTTTCATAGGATTCAATTGCTGTCAATGAAATATTATTTTATTATTTTTCTTGTTTAAGCAATTATGGATCAGTTATAGAGGCAACTATGTCAAGACCATGCACCTTGTCTTTTAACTTTAGCTTTGAATAAGAACTGTGATGGTACAATGCAAACAAGACTTACCGACAAAATGGTTGACTGACTGACTTCAAGATGTAGATGTTGCTAAGAAAGAACCAGAGAACTGGTCCCCTTCCATTCTTAGGCCAGCCACAGAGCTTGGCCCCACATTGTTGCAGATTTTGGTAAACAGTAAAACCATGTTACCAATTTTTTTCTGCTACAGTTTGTTGTTGCTACAAATCTTTGCCTAGCAGTAAACAGCAAAGGGCAGGTTGCTAATTAATACCTTCAAATGGGACACAATACATATGGGAGCAGGTTAAGTCCACTACATATACAGACAAATCTACAAAGTTAATCTACAGGCTGAAAAACTTTGTCTTGGAAAGCACCAACACAAGAAGTTTTAAGGGTCACTGTACAGACAGTTCTGCATTTTTTGTGACCAATAGTTTGATGAAAAATGTGCTTCATGTGTTGTTCAGGGAGGATAAAATCTGTTAAGTAATACAGGTAAAATTCAGGTGAAAATTCAGATTTTCAGTCTGCCTAATATCACTTCTCTGTAGTTTAATCATTAAAGGCATATATGTTATTCGTATGGTGACATTCATAAACTGACAAATACCTATGTGCTAAACTGAGTATAGATTTAGCAGCTCACATTTTGCATTCATGGAGCTGAAGTCTGAAGGGCACTACACTTTCTGCTGCAAGTCTTACCATGACCGTCCGCTTTCTGAGGAGCTCTGGAGATGGATTCACCAGTTCTCACAGAACTTCTCCCATTACTTTGAAACGAATTTCATGAGCATTCACGTGCCAGGTTTTCTTCAGTGGCCTTAAATGATTTGTTCATTCACACCAGAGTTCACTCATATCATCCTCATATTGCTCCACAAAATTAACTTAGTGCAAAATTCACTGCCACATTCAGCACCCCTTAAAAAAGAGGCACTATTTCTTATCCACCTCACAGCTCCACAACAGTAGGGAATTATTAGTGTTTGATGATTTTTTGTTTCAATACCTCAGTCTCTTGTACTTTGAAATTGAAATTCCTTAGCCTGCAAGGGTCCCAGAATCTGGCAGCTGACTTCTTGAACTTTCCTAAACTGCAACAGTAGAGAAAGTAAATCTATCAGCTCTGCCTTTTACTGTAATAGCAGTTTCTGGGAGGGAAAAAAAAAATAAATAAAAAAAAAATAAAATAAAGAAGCCAGCAGCACTGGCAGTGTCCACAGGAACTACTGTCCTCATTTTTCTGCTATTCCTCCATTAGTTGAATTAAATCTTACCTATTTACACACTCTGTTGAACAGATATGTTGAAGCACTGGTATATATTTCTTGGATTCAACAACTTCAGATGTCAGAAAGATTAGAGAAGCAGAAGCACTTCACCAGCTGCATTGCCATCATCTTACAAATTGTGGGGCTTTTTCTTTTTTTCCCACAGCAAAAGAAATAGCTGGCATTGTTCTGCTTTCTCTGCTCCACACCTTCTCTACTCAGCCCAAGCTGTCCTCATAAACTTTCAGAGAGGGGGGTAGAAACTGAATAATTCTTAGAATCACAGAATGCTGATGCAATAAAGAGCTTTACAGCAGAGATCATTTCTTTATTCTGTGTTGAAAACTCATCTACCCATTTCTGTTGGTGACACAGAATAAATCCAGGTACCTATGGATGCCAATACTTTAACAATGCCAAATCTCTCACCTCCTGACAAGCTTTGGTCTTTGAAGAGCCAAAAGAGCAGCTCTACCTTAGCAATCAGAACTATTGGTTGAAGAATAAAGGCGGTAGTATTTACACAGGTTCTAACGACAAATAGGGGTATATATCTGTGGACACATACTGTCTGATCAACAGTAGCTCCCTTTTTTCCCCATTAATTTTTCCCTTTGAGTTGCAGCATTGCATTCTGATACAAACAACTTCTCAGAGAAGCCTGTATCCTTATGAGCCAGGAACGACCAAACCTTCCTCCATAGAGTAAAATAAGAGTAATAAGGAAACGGCAATTTTTCAGCTAGAGGAAGCAGTAGCTCAAGAGAATACCCCAAGTAACATAAGCCATGAGATTCTATGGTGATTTTTTTTCCCCTAAATGTCTCAGTTGTAGTTTAATTGTTAAGTCACTTGTAACAAACATAAAACTTCCGGTAACTTCTAGATCAGCAATTAATGATACTTTTTGAAATAGTTGCCTTCAGTTAAATGTAAATACATATGTATGTAAGCTTAATGCTAACAGTCATTAAAGGAGGATTCATGCACTCAGAGAATTTAGTATTTGATGGAAGAAGATTTTAATGTTCACAGAAGCAGCTATTGAGTTTCAAAGACTAGGAAGTTTAAGACACAATTAGAAACACATCTTGAAATCCAGAGGAAAAGCTGAGAAGCCCAGAAACACAAAGCATCAAGGCACAATAAACAGGAAAAGACAAGATCTTATAGAAGCCATGGATTTCCATTATTAGCTCAATTTCAACTATCCTGTCTCATTCCCAGTATCTCTGAGAAGAGTTACATTTAGGAATAGAGAGGAAAGAGGCAATCTGAAGTCTAAAGCCTACTAGACAGCAATCATCTTACAGCACAGAGAATACTAATACCTGAAACACTGCCACTAAAGTGCAGTTCTGTATTTTGGAAGCAAGGATGATATAATGGCTGCTTTTATGTAAAACAACAGGCCAAAATTTCAAGTACAGACAGTCTGCAAAATATCGGTATTTTTTTTCTTTCAGAACCAAGCATTATTGCTTTGAGTTGGTCCAAGCATAGAGAAAAATATCCTTAACACTGTCCTTAACATGCACTTCTCTAGTGCAGAGTGCCAGGGCATGCAGAGGCTGAATGGAACATTTAAAGCTCAGAGCTGATGAACGTCCCACACAGTAAGAGCAATTGCTTGGCTCTTGCATGTTTCTGTCCCTATCCTAAGCCTTCACTCAAAAAGATTTGCATTGATACAAATGTTTAGGATGTGTCATCTTTGCATGTAGGCTCAAATTCACTTGGGAACCCTTCCACAGTTTATTTTGTATGACAAAGAGCTAGGTAGCTTTCAGTCTGATTCGACAACTGGATGAAGCAGCAGTGACATATACTAGATCTATTCCTGTACCTGTCACTTACTCTCCTCCTGTTTAGCAAATTCAGGGAGAAGATAATGCTGTGTAACAGATAGCAACAAAAAAGAATATAGACACTTCTTTTATGGAAGTTGAGGCCCACCTATTTCAGTAAGATGGCTCTTACAGCCCTCAGCACTAAACACTTTAAGAAAAGCAGCAAAATCTGTATTAGGCAGATAGCAGATAATCCTCCCTCAGAGTGGATTCCCTCTAAATTCTTAGTAGAGCTGGAGAAAAATCCCCAAGTGGATTCAGTGGAGCTGAAAATCCACAGGGTTAAAAAACACTGTTTTCAAGAAACTCATAGGCTGAAAATAAATCGAAATTATTTACCAAATAAAAATTATTAAAAAAAATTTTATGAGAATGTTTGATGATGGTGCATGGAAAGGGAAAATACATTTCCTCTCTACCTGGCCAATGAAATCTACTGCTGATTTCCTTATTGTACTAAGAATGAAGCAGAAAATATTATGGGCATTCTTTTCCTTTAGCATTAATATTTCTATGTGCACTGAATTGCTGTATTAAGTCTAAACATATCAAAGATGGTTGAATCATTAAAATCATATTCTAAGCCACAAAGAACTGTTGCCTGCCAAGCACAGAAGCACAACTAACCAACTCATCAATAAGCGGAAAGATTTACTTCCTCTCGCACAGATGAAATCAAAAAAAGCAAGACAGCTAATTGTAACTTAATCTTGTCAATTCTATGTGCAAAAGCAATTTTAGGTATGATTGGAAAATGTGCAGAGGGAATAACAACAGGGTATCTCTGGTACCCTCTGGGATTTAAAAACCAGATTCAGTGATATTAAATTGTCATGGGTTCAGCAGCAGCAGTCATTTTTCTTTAAGTAGTAGCTGGTGTAGCACTGTGTTTTGGATTTTCGG
>JASSUY010031135.1:0-16442 GCA_032466535.1 Forpus xanthops | reverse complement strand
GAAGAAATTCTTTACTGTAAGGGTGGTGAGGCACTGGAATGGGTTGCCCGGGGAAGCTGTGAATGCTCCATCGCTGGCGGTGTTCAAGGCCGGGTTGGACATAGCCTTGGGTGACATAGTTTAGTGGGAGGTGTCCCTGCCCAAAGCAGGGGAGTTGGAACTAGATGATGTTACGGTCTTTTCCAACCCTAACTATTCTATGATTCTATGACTAGTTTAGGTGTATGATTCTGTCTCATTTCTTGTGTGCTCTTATCAGAAAACATATCACAGGAGTTTAATTTTTACATGAAATACACTTATGTAGTTTTTTAACAGTGTGTTTCCCTTTCAGACTCTTCTGGATGAAATCAGAGAGTCTTCAAAGTGCCAACAACTGTTAAAAACAAAGCTAGCAGAACCAGGAGAATGGAAGTAGCAGGTAAGATCCCAAAACAGGGCACTCAGGAATTCCAACAGACAGATGGGAAGAAGGCATTATCAAGGATTTAAGAGATGAAGCAAGTATGGATCAGAGACACAGGTACAGGTTTTGTATTGCTCTCTGTTCGAGTGGCTAAGAATACCTCTGCAGCGCACAGAGACATCCATTTTGGTCTTTGCTTGTGGTTTGGCCAGCCCACAGACACATATATAAGAACAGCCCTGATCGAGAGGCTATATATGTCACCTACCATTGTGGCAGGCAAGATCAGGTCTCTCAAGGAAGTGTTTTAGGTTGGTGTGCCTGCTTGGTGTCAGCTGCAAGACTGTTAAAACATTTTTTTTTGTGTGAAAAACAGTGATGGAAAGACTGGATGTGATACACTGGACCCAGTGCAGGAACTGGGACATGGGGACTGTGGGGCAGTAAATTCTACTCTGATGTGGCCCAGAGTCTCAAGGCAGAAATTGAGTTTACAAGGGGTAGTGTCTTGGCAATCTGTGACCTAAAGGCAGGCCTCTGATAAATATTAAATACGGACATTGGGTGCTGTTCCTGATTTCAGCTGGGATAGAGTTCATTTTCCTCCTAGTAGCTGGTGCATTGCTGTGTTTTGGCTTCACTCTGAGAACAATGCTGACAACACATTGATGTTTTAGTTGTTGCTCAGTAGCACTTACCCTGAGCAAAGACTTTTCAGCCTCATGCTCTGCCGGTGAGGAGGGGCACAAGAATGCAGGAGAAAGCAGAGAGAGGACACCTGACCCAAACTAGCCAAAGGGGTAGGTATTGCATACCACACACGTCATGCCCAGTATATAAACCGTGGGGAGTCTCCTGGAAGAGACCATTGCTGCTTGGGGTTGGCTGGGTGTCAGTCAGCGAATGGTGGGCAATTGTGATGTGCATCACTTGTGTTTATTGTTTTTTTTTTTCCTTTTCCCTTTCAGTTTTATATTCTCTCCCATTGTTTTTCCCCTTATCATTATCACTATAATTAGTAGTAATAGTATTATATTGCACTTTAGTTTTTAAACCTTATCTCAACCCATGGGGTTTACATTCTTCCAATTATCCTCCCCGTCCCACCTGGGTAGGGAAGGGAACGGCTGAGTGATGCTCTATTTCCTGGATGGGTTTATGAAATGGCAGGTGTAATGAAAGCCAGGGCAGACATGGGCGTAATGGTTTGACAACAGTTTGCATTAAATAAAGCTTGTTCTCTTTTCCTTCCTTTTATCCCTCCCAGATATGTTTCAAGCTGCTGCTTTGAAAATATTGACACTGACCACAGGAAGTGAGTGCTAAATATTTACCACTGACTATTCCTAAAGATCACAGGTTATTTTTGACCCTGCCTACAACTGCCTGTGTGGATTCATTCAGGATTTCTGCCACCCCTTGACATCTTTCAGGTTGGAACATCTCCCACTCTTCATTGGAGGGTCATTGGAGTGCTTGTTCTCTCCAATCACATCACTGAACCTATGGCATAACCACAGGTTAGAGCAAACACAAGAGAGTGAGAGGAAGAGAAGGCAAGCTGTGCCTTTGTGAGATTAAATGGTCCTGCAGCAATGGACCTTAGCTAGAGTTTTCATGCATATCCTACCTTTCACATCAAGACTTTTAAAGAGCCACTTATCCTCTCCAGAGGATCTCAGACCAAATTCAGTTAATGGGAATGTGAGATGATAATAGCTCTTCATTTTCTAGTGAGTCAGGGACCTTAAGCCTCACACAAACCTACTGTAAAAGGTGGCAAGCTTACAGAGATGCTAGCTCTGATTGCATGACAAGTCAGAGGGCCATTTCTTATTTTTTCTACACATGCAATACTCTTGCAAACTCTACTTTGCTGTCTCATGGAAGAATGGTGTGTAGAAGTCTGAACCTGTTTTGTAGTCCTGCCCAAGGCCTGCTGTGAGTACAGCCACAGGTCAGGGAGCTAAGGATATAGAGTGCTTCAGAGGTGTATACTCATGTATGAGAAGCAGCTTCAGCCCTGGTAGAGGAGGCAAGAGCCCTGTTTGGGCATCACATCTGGTTTGAATTTTACCTTGACCTATTATTCAATCATCATTTATTTTGGCTCTGACATGGTGCTTGTTTCTTCCCACATTGCCTATATGAGGGATTTAACATATAAATCACATGGCAATCAAATACAGCTCAAGAGGAAGCATGCAGCCTTCTGGGGCTGTGTGGAGGGAGCAGAGGAAAAGGGACACTCCTTTGCCATACAGGTGAACAGAGCAACACAAATGCTTTCAAAACTGTCCTCTAAGACCAGGTCTCCCACCAGCAAGAATATCGATAAATCTGAGAAAAGACTTAATTTCTCCTCAGTTCATTCCATTCTTACTTACAAGGCTTCCAAATAAAAGCAGTTTGTTAGTGGGAAAAAAAAAGGAGCAAGACTCAAAGTCACTTGGTCATCAATGAGGGAGGGAAAGGAAGGAAGGGGCTCTCTTCTCCCTTCCATCAACCATACTCTAATTTTGGAGCATTCACTCACACCCCCTGCTCTGTTACAGAATTAACACAGGAAGAATTGTTCCTTTAAAATGAAACCACTTCCCAAATCAGATGGGTATTCTGAATCAAGAGCTTCCCTTTTCCCTCCCCTCTCTCCTCAGAGCCTCTCAGAGAAAAGCCCAAAGTACTATCAGCCTCTCACTGCTCATTGCAGACCCCTCAATCACAGATGCATGCTCAGAGGTTCCCAGAAAAGCTGCTGGGATGGAACTGCATCTGTGGATTTGTGTGTCAGAAGTGGTCAAGGAGCCCCTCCCAGAGATAGGCACACACAGCTTCTTTCAGTGAGGCAAGCTCATGAGATGTGGTCAAAGGGATGAGGAGAGGAAGGGTGGAGTCACAGAGCAACCCGCCCCCCCCAGTACTGTTATGAGCTTGGCCACTGGCTCCCAGTTTCAGTTCTGTAAAGCATCTGAACAGGCAGAAGGCAAGGAGGAGCAACACTTGTGTTGTGAACACATTACTGTCTTCAGGATGGACTTTTGTCCTGCTGGTAAGCATTGACTGTCCTTTGCCTTTTCTGTGAGGGCTGTGTGCTCAGTTGGACAGAGCAGAGCACACTATGAAATCCCAGCAGCTAAAGAAGATGCTGAGGCTGGTGGCTGGAGGAATGAGATGGTGGAAGATCCCCGGTGGTGCAGCTAATTCCTTGTCAACCTTCAGCATTGGGCATGGTTTTATTTCTACTTGCTCTCCCATAAGCAAATTTCTTACCCATTGGGAGAAATTTTCCAACTGATTTGCATGGCCTTAGTACTGAGAGTGTCTACTGCTGTGATCCCTCGTGCTGGTGGTCCTGAGCTAAGCTGGGAACTGACTCAGGGGTATCAAGGGTATATGTGACACCTAAGATGAGCATCTATAAGCTTTGGCTTCTCTTCATGGTACATGGCTCCTCAGTGCTGTTTTGCTAGGGCCCGCAGGAGCTGGATTGCCTTTGCAGAGCCTCTTGTGCTCTTGCGTATCCCAGTGCAGCATGCTTGCAAGGTTTTTGGTGCTGGGATCTGTCTTTCTTACATCCGTGTTAAAGGTGAATGGCTGTGTTAGGGTTCTACAAACTCCACATGCTGGTGTACCTGCCTGGTCCTGAAATAACCTCAAAAGGCAGATGTGGGTAGAGGGAGAAAAGCCACATCTGAGGAACTGAGAGAGATCTCAGGTTTTGTTTCTTGCTTTGGCAGGTGGTGGATGAAGTGCTTGGGATTCAGCAGGGAAAGGCACACTGCCAGTCTGAACATTTCTAGCCTCTGGCTGAGAAAGCTGTGTATGTGCAAAGGCAGCAGATAGGAAGAATGGAACAGGAATAGGCTGAATAAGAGCAAGGAAGAAAGGAATAAACTTGCAATAGCCTTGCTGTGTCTGACCCTCTGTCCTCACAGGCTTTTGTGTATTAGGGTATAGATCACAGAGTGAAGGCAAAAAGCAGTACCCAGTTTCAACAACTATTCTGCACTTTTCAGTTCCTAGAGTGACCAAGGAACAGGCCTGCTCAAACCACATACCAGCCGTGCTTGTCAAGGAAATCAGTGGGACTATGGGAGCTAAACTCTTGCCTGGCTATGAATGTTGGTAAAGGTGGGCCTCTTCAGATCACCCAGCCCTCATCACATGAAAGCAGCTGTGAACAGAGCTTCTCCAGGAGAAGCTGGACAGGAAGGAGGTGGTGGTGATGGTGGGGTTTGCTGCTTATTTTCATATTTCTCAGAGGCATAGTAACTGAGGCTCTCAGAACCAATGGTCTCACACAGTCACTCAATCAAGTTATGTGCTACTGAGTTAATTATGTCCCAAAAATGACACACTGCAATAGCACACCTTTTCTTGGAGTCACTCCTACCTGCAGATGCAATCGTCCTGTTAGGTACCTGTCTGCCACAGCTGTATGCAGATGAGACCTATACTTGTGGGGAGGCTGCTCTCCCTGCAGTGGATGTCCTCTTCCAGCTTCCCTCAGGACCCTCTAGCTGCTGTTTAGGTGAAACCACAGAACCAGTATGCCAAATCCTTGAGCTGGGTATATGAAACATAGGAGAGCACACTGGTACCGTGGTATCATGTGCTATGGTGTGTGGGGTGAGAGACATAGGCAAAAGTGCTTGGAAGCTATCCTGATCACTCTTAAGTTGTCATGTAGAGTAAAGGAGACCAGGAGATAACATAAATTATTCTTCACACCTTTCACTCCATAACTGGAATGTGAAAATTAGACCCATGGGAGGACTATGTTGAATTTTTTCTGACAAAAGCTGGAAGAGAATTGTGAAGTGGCTTCAGGAGGGAGACAGTTTGGGCTGGAGGCAATTTAGGAACTATGAAATTCTTCCACGAGGCAGCCTCATCCAGGCAGAAGATGCCCATCAGGTTGTTCTGCCTATGTATTGCCATTGGTGGAAGTGCACAAACCCTATAGCAGCCACACTCAGAGCCCTGTATTGCCTTACAAACGGTCCAGCTGAGCCTCTGCTGTTATACTGTAGATGGGTAGCACACGAATGCTCTGTAACAGCACTATAGAAGCAGTCATTGTTCATAACATGCCCCTACTGTTACTACAGTCCATCCTTCCAGCTCTCCTGGGTATTCACTTCCCGCATATTCATGCTCCAGAAGCTTTTTTCCTATTTGTATACTTTTGCTTGTGATTGAAAGGCTGGCTTAGCACCTGTATGGCCCTGCACAGCTCTTTGCAGTGGGGAGTGAGACCAGCAAACTGTACTTTATGCTGGCCACAGGAGTACCCAGACCTTTGGGTAACTCTGACCTGCCCTCCAGATGAGTCATCTAAGAGTGTAAGTCACCACAACTGGAATTGAAGTCTGTGTTCTGTTTTGAGTAGCAGCACTGAACATACAAGCCTGTGCAATTCATGAAGAACTGGCAGGTCTTTCTACCTGGGTATGCCCTGACAGTGGGGAAATAACCTCAAGAGCAAGCGTATGCCCCACAGATGTGATGTGCTTTTAACATTTTCTCTCTGAAAATTACTTTCAAGCATCAACTTCATGTCTTCCCTGGAGAGGCTGCTGGACATTTCTTTGTGTGTTGTGACTGAACTGGAAGGCTTCAGTGTAGGTTTGGCTGACAGCATCTCCCTGAAACCTGAGGATGTTTTCGTGGGTTGTTCTTCACCAGGGTGAGATTTCCCCCTGTGCAGAGAACCCTGACCAGGGCCATGCTTCATCTGTATCCTGGCCTAGCCCTAGAGGGAAGTGCAACTTGGTGGTATTGAGGACTTTGATGAGGCTGAAGGCATTCCTCAGTTGCCTCATGCAGAGATGAATTCCCTCTGTCATTGTAAGCATTTAACCAGATGGTACTTCTCTCCGAATGTCCTTCTCCTGAGAGTTTGGCTCCTTTTCAGTGTGGAGAAGGAAGGAAAGTCAAAGCAACCTGCTCTTATCTGCCCAGTTGCCTTTCCTACCTTCATTGCTGTTCCATGGATGGTTTTCCAGACAAGCCTTATGAGTTCATTTCTCCTAACTGCAGATCCCAGTGTGTGCAATAACATTGATGAGCAGCCTCAGAGCACCCTTGAGCACAGCATTAGGACTTCTGTTAGCAAGGAGGAGTAACATGCAGGCATCAGCCTCAGAACCATGCAAATGGGGACTTAAGCTGCTAAGGAAACTTAGGAAACCTCACAAGGACCTTTTCTGCAGCTCCATCTAAGTTGCCCTGAAAGATTCATCCATACATTATTTTAACTTCCTATGTTACCCATTCCTGCTTATTTATCCCTTGATTCCCTTCCCTCCTCCATGACACAGATGCTTTTTCTCTCCTACCCTCCCCACACCCACAGTCCTTCCCACACTTTTCTCATTCTGGGACAAATCGGACAGGTGAATCCCTTGTGAGCTGGGATTTTCAGATGTTCAGGAGGGAGGGAGACTGAGTTATTTACAATCATGGCAGGAGTCATGTGAGTGACATGATGTCCTCTGGGAGCCTCAGGGTCTCTTTAAGATGCTCTAGGCTGCTTCAGTAGACACAGAGCAACTGAAGCACAGCAGCCAACCACACTACAAAGTTTGCTGATGGGGTGGGGGAAGTGGAGGCTCCTCAGCTATGTCCTGCTGCAGTGGAAAGAAATACAGGACAAAGCATCTGAGTGGTGATTTGTCAATAAATTACCCACAACTGCCAGCCCCCATAGGGGTGAGGGACATACAGCTGGGGAGACGGAGAAAATGGTAGGAGACATAAAGTAAGCTGAAAGACCCAGGCACTGCTCACAGGCACAGGGCTGACAGTCAATGGATAGTCAGCAAAAACAAGCAGCAAAGCCGCTGCATAGAGTTTGTTGCTGTTGCTTCTTTTTGTTTGGTTGTTTTCTTGCTTGCTTGTTTTCCCCTCATGTACAGATTTGGCTGACACTAGCTGTGGGGTGCCACAGGTCTTCCACCCCTCTCAACCTGCTTCAGCTTCTTTCAGCTCTTGAAGAGGACTGCTTGCAGAGCTGGGAAGGGATATGGGTCCTTCCTAGCCCTGGCTTTATGCTGGCTCCTTGCCTGGTGCTTTTCTCCCAGAGACTCATCAGTCTCTCCCCAGGGAATGCAATGCTTGAAAACAGTGGGGGGGGGGGCACAGGAGAGAGGCTTCAGCCTGAGAAAAGTAATAGGACAGGCTTAGCACATGAACCCAACCAGCCAGGAGGATGGGGGAAAGATCAGGGTGGTGGGATGCAGGTTTCTCTGAGCTGTTGTGGCCATGGCAGGAAAGAAGCATACAGGCTCTGTGATGACTGCGCTTGTCCCCTTTTCCTTTGTTTTGTCTTAGTTGTCTCCTTCCCCTTTTTTCTCTAGTCATAATTATAGCAGTTGTTTTGCATGTGAGATCCACACTAAGAGAATTTCCAAGGCAGCTGGTGGCACTTCCCCTTTTCCCAGGAAGATGGGAGGCCCAGGGGAGTTTGGCTTATGAAGCAGTGGAGCAGGGCATCCAGTGACCTGACCCATCTTCCCAAGGGAACTTCGTCTTACACTGTTTAAATGAAGCAAGGGCTCTGCAAGTTCTGAAGTGGCATCCTGGGAGCTCCAGTGCTTTCAGCTTTGTGTGAGCTCCTGGGACTTTTCCTGGGGCTCACAATGTGCTTTGCCTCTCTTGGTCTGCAGCCTTCTCTTTCTCCTTGATGAAGAGGCTGTGCTTCACCTGGATTATATTTAGTACCAGTGCTGTCACCTCAATTCTTCTAGGTCTTTTATGAATCATTTTGTGGTCACTTTGTCTCTGCTGGTACCTGGTTACTTCCTGTAGATTGCAAGAAAGCTTACTCATATTTCTGCATTGTCTGTAGCCCACAGAATAACAGCCTCCCACAGATGCTTCTTCTTCAGCAAGGCTTTCATCCCACCATATCCTGCCCTTAGACTAGAAAACCTCAGTTCTCTCTCTTAAGACATTTCTGCATCTAGCTGTGGTGGATCAACCCATGAAGCCAATGGCTCTTCACAGGAGGTTTGGATGTAGATGAAGTATCTAGGTCACAGCTTTTCAGTACATAAAGATGACTGACATAAAACCCACCTAAGAGCGTTTGGTATAACCTCTTCATTGTGCTCATGGCAAGGAAAATTGGTTGAATAGGCTGGCTTGCTGCAGGATTAGATCAAAGGGCTACCAGCACAGCATCTGGCTGCTAGGAGTACACATGTTTGTGCTGCTCACTCTGGACTGAGAATAACTTTAAGAGCAAAGCTTGAGGTGCAGTGACTGTAACAGCAGGGCACATAGATGCTGAAACACAGACATCAGAGTAGCTGTGACATGACCCTAGGAGAGGATAGGTGCAGAGGGGTTGAAGCAGCATTTCCTGTGGTCCAGTTGGTCCAGCGCTATTCTCACAGTGATATTTCTTCTTCCAGGGTCAACTGACTTGAGCGAGGCTGAAAAGGCTGAAATAGAGACAATCAGGCAGCACAGACAGGAGCTTTTGGAGGACATTAAGGTAAGGACCATCATGTTCCTTGTCTGCTTAGCCTTCTAAAATCTGTCTTCACCAAAGAGTGTCGTCATTTAACAGTCAAAGCCATGCAGAAGTGCTCCTGCATGGGAGACATTTGCTCTGGCATGATTCAGCTTGCATCCTGAGCTATAGGCTGCCCTGGCATACTTGCCACCAGTTTACATCCAGCCTATAGTACTCTGCTGAGGGAGTTGTTAATTACCCTAATTGGACATTTGAGAAAGGCTGGTCAGCTCAATAGCAGGGATGATCTGGGATTGCATATTTAGGATTAAGGAAATGAGTATGACTTCACTAAGTTATACTGGCAGGGATCTGGCTCACCATTCATGACTATTTTTAATTACTGATTACCTGCTGCATCCTCTGTGTTTAGCAAACTTTTGTTTGGTTTGTGCACTTCTAAAAAGTCCTCCATGGAGGATCCTGTCTATTTAGAGAGATGCAATGGCAGGACCTTCCACACAAGTTTCTGTGGTTGACCTTGCTTTTCGTATTTTCTTTTAGCAGACAAACATTTCTCCACTAACTCCTAAAATGTCGGAAAGTGACAGATTCAAAATCAGTCAGTAATATCACACCACAGTTATGCGTGGTGCTATACACTTTCTGTTCTGTTCTGTCTCCACCACCATGGAATATGGTTTCTCATTGAGCAAGCTCATTCCAACCAAATCATTAGACTCGCACTGATTTTCCCACATGTGAAGATATCCAGATGCCTGGGGAATAGGTGCAATATTTCCTTGTGTAAAGGATTAAGCCAAGCTACCTATTACTTCTCAGGCTTCCGGACTCACCACCTCTGCCACAAATTAGAATGGTGTCTTGTCCCTTCCTGCAAAATAGGTATAAATGTGCATGTGGCTTGCTTGTTGCAGTTCTTGGCTCTTCAATTTCCAGAATAGGCAATGGGCATCGTTGAAGACAGGTATCTTGAATACGAGAACTGCATTTTCTACCCACTATGGACTACAACTGCTAGACTATACAGACCCACACTCTGAATCCCAAAGCCATTAACCAGTGAGGCATGCATTGTCCAATGGAGCAGGATAAGTTTAGGTGAAAGAGAGCCTAGATCTAGAGACATCTTCCCAGGAGGAATTCTTCAGAAAGTATCCAGCTATATCCCTTAACACAAAAACTTGGGGGATAACTGCTAAGGGAAGAGGAAGAAGAGGAGAGGATGCATCTAGACTTGCTTGTTACATTGCCAAAAGACGAAAGTGAATAAAGTAACAAAACTGATAATCATTTGAAAAACAGGAGCTAAGATCATGGCTTTGTTACATTTGTGCAATACCTACAACTTAGTAAGGAACAATCTCAGCTCTGGAGACTGATGAAGCACAGCAGAAAGAAGGCCAGAGCAAAACTGAAATCCAGAAGCTCTTTTAAACTACAGGATGTTGTGGAGCTTCAGTTTCTCTATCTAGATGCATACCACAGCCACATTCTCACTTCCTGTTGAGGCAAGATCTGTCATAAAACATTCCTTCTTCCCCTTCTGGTTTGTGTGGAGAAGAATTTGGGTGATTCCTGGAAGAGAGTTGTGATATGCTGTGGCTCTGAGGAGAATCATAAGCTACAGAATGGAAGCAAGCAGACATCTTCATTCCCTTGGTAACATCCAGCTAACAAAGTCTTGGTCTGTCATGGACCTAAAGGAGACTGAATTCTACAATAGATTTTATAAAATTTGGCAGTGATTACGCTTCTTTTTTCCTTCTTTCTTCTTTATCCACTTAAAGACAGGTATTTAAATGATAGGTATGTTAAAAACTTTGTGTTTCACAATGTGGCCACTTCAGGATTCATATTAACTTCAAAGTTACTGGTTCCACTTCCCCTTTTCTGGATGTGTAGCAGGGCTATGCAAAGTAAAAGCTAGAAGGAAATGGGCATAATGGAAGGAGTGTCACATCTGACATTGCTTGAGGAACTGAAACCAACACCGGGATGAGTTCTCTCAGGCACTCTCCACACTCGCACTTTCCAAGTACACCCGTGTCCTTGATCAAAAGCAATTCCATGAGTGAGTTTGCCTTTACCTGAAGCAGAAATAACCCAGATTGTCTTCCCCAGCAAATTTTTTATGTACACCACAGGAACTTTATTCCCCTCTACAGTGTGTAAAAGTTCTCACTGGGCTGTACCAGCCCTATTGGCAGATCCTCTGATGTTAACCAACCAGGTGGCTTTAAGTAAATGTATATCCCAATGTTTGAAAATCCCACCACCCATTGCTCTCAGTGTAGTTTTTAACAGCCCATTGTACCGTTTGATTTTCCCAGAGGCTGGTGCATGGTAGGGGATGTGATGTACCCACTCAATGCCATGCTCTTTGGCCCAAGTGTCTATAAGATTGTTCCAGAAATGAGTCGCATTGTCTGACTTGGTTCTATCTGGGGTGCCATGTACCCACAAAATTTGTTTCTCAAGGCTCAGGATAGTGTTCAGGGCAGTGGTGTGAGGCACAGCATGTTTCCAGCCATCCAGTGTTTGCTCCTACCATGGTAAGCACATGACTCTTGCCTTGGTGGGCAGCCTGATTTTCCAGCCTTGATGAACAGCAAACATGAGAATATCCTTCTGCTCCTCTTACCCATTGTTTTTATCTGAAATCCACCAGGGTCAGCTAAAGCAGTACCCATTTCACAGACATCCTTAGCTGGTAGCAAGCATCTGACCTGTCCTTTTCCTGTGACTGAGCAAGTCAGACATGCTGTGTGTGTCTGCTGATTTTCTTTCCATCACCTTCATTCTCCTCTTCATTCTTCCGCAGAAGCTGAAGGAACAAATTGCTGAAGTGTTTGCAGAGATTGAATGCTTCAAAAATGGAGATGAGAGGCAAGAGGCAGACAATAACCCTGGGAAGCAGACCAGGCAAGTGGGACAAGATGAGTATTCCTTTGTTTATAAAGTCTCTCTCTTGATGTTGAGAAAACAAAAAAAACCTCTGGGATGTGGTTTACAGCAAGGACCGGGAAATGAGGCCATGAATACCATTCACTCCTCAAAGATTTCTCTTTATTCCTGGATAGTCATACACCTGTCCTTGAGACATTTAAATTACTTGGAGAGTGAATTGAAACATGGTCCTTTGTTCTCAGTTTAATTTTCCTTCTTTTTGTTTGCAGCAAACTGTCACAGAGGGATAAATTTCTGTCCCTGGGCAGGAAGAAATTCAACATGGACCCTGCAAAGGTAGGATTTACTCATTCCACCTATGAAGAAAAAGCTGGGACAAAGAGTGTCTGTTGTCTCTTCGTCCACTTGCAGCCATCCATATTAAAGGAACTGTAGCTTGGGAGTATGGTTTCCTATCTAGCTAGGGCTCTAGTTAGTAGCATCCTGTCCCTCAATATGGTCTTCTGATATGATCAAGCTGTATTGACCCCCACCCCCCCATCATGTGCCTGTAGGCCATCCTATCATATGCAACCCAAAACTAAGAGAAATAGAGGGAGGGTGGTTTAAAACTGCCAAGCCAAATCTCTCTTCTTGATGTGAGAATTGGCTATAGTGTGATGGAGAGAGATGAAATAAGGAGTTTTGAGACTGTGTCAGGTTCCTTGGCTCATTCAGAACAGAAGACAAGAGGCTGCCTCCAACATTTTGGAAGTAGTTATGGTTTTGGTAGTGCTGGTTGGACTGTGGAGTGAATCCAGGTTTTCCACTTTCTGTGACTCGAACCAGTGGGGTCCAGACTCCATAGCTTTCAGCACCATGCAGAAAGCTCTAAAATTGCCATGACGAAGTAGAGAAGCTGAGAGCAACACAGTTTCCTCTTCTTTCCTCCTCACTGGTGGACCATTTATTTGAGCTCAGTAAGGAAAACCACAAGCTGCGATTGAATGATTGCTCTTTGTAGCTTAACCACCACAGCTAGCATCTTCGGTGACTGCTGGGCTGAGTGACAGCTTTTCATGCCTCCTCCTCCTTTACCCTGCTGTGACCCTCAAGATACCTTCCCCAATGTCCACACCACAGCTGGAGTGCTTGCCAGTCCCATACGCATCCCTCTGCCAGTGGGAGCTGTCTCAGAACAGTGATATCGGTACTTAGAGCTGGTTGCATTGTATATTCCTGTCTGACCTTAGTTTGAGGCCCCAGAGGGATCTCTCTCTGTGGCACTGTGCCATGCTGTGCAAAAGTACCTGAACTAGCTCTGACCCCAAACTAGTTTAGCTTTATTTATGCAATGCCAATCAGCCTGGTCGAAAAGTTGCACTACATGCCTTTATTATGCAGATCTGCTTATTGCTTCCCTTTTGCTACATGCCACAGGCTGAGAGGTGCTGCAGTGCAAGGAGCTTTCATTGCCCCTCCTTGCTAAGATTGCACTTCATCCATGCAGTGCTGATACTTCAAATGACTTCCTAGTTCCAAGATCTCAGGGTGAGCTCCTGAGGCTAGAGGACGTAAGCATTAGGAATCTGACTGAGCAAAACCTTTTGGGGGAAACATTTTCTTCTGGAAAATGGAGCCCCTTCATCATTGCAATGCTTTGCAAAATTAAACTGATCTTACTGAAAATCTGTCTGGGGAAAAAGAAGGGAAAATAGTGTGGAAAAAAATCTCAGAAACAATTCAATTCCTTCTTTTGAAATGGCTTTTTCTTTGGGGCATTTTAGAAATAGTTTTTTATATATTACAAGGCAAAGCGAATTGATTCTGTTGAAGTAGAACATTTTGATGGATCTAAAACAATTTTCATTCCTTTATTGTATTTTGTGAGGAGAATTGCAATGTGGTCTGGAGAGTCGCAGTGCTTTTAGATACAGTTAAGAATCTGCACAAAACCTCAACTTTCTGTGACTTTGAAAATCATAAAGTGCCTTCTAACACAGGATGTTGACTTTGCACAGCCCAGCTCAGACCCTCTATATTCCCTAAAAACATATTCCAACCTTACTGGCTGGAGAGGATGGAGCTGAAAAGACTGCAGACTTCTCTGTTCTGTCATGTAGAAGAAGGTCCTGGAAAAATAACTTTAAGTTGTGTCAAGGCCAAACTTTTATCTGAGTATATTTTTTAATTATAACTTCTTAAAAAATACTTTAATTTGCAAAAAATACATTTAGAGGCAGAGCACTAAGATATTTTGATAGAAAATGTTAAAAATTACTATTTTGGCTTTGCCTTTTTTGACTTTTAACCTATACTGCCCTTTGTTCTTTGCTTGAGTTTCTATCCCAGTGAAAAATTTATCCAAACCTAGGGATGAAATGGAATTTGGGCTGACTCACCATGATGGGTGAAGAGGGATGGAGTAAGGGTGGGAACATGACTGTGATCCACCATAAAGAGATATGGGGAGTAACGGGAGGCAACACCGTGAGAGCTAAGGAAGGCAGATACCAGGGTGTTGGGGTCCTACTTTCTGATCAGAGCTGTCTTACTTCACTGCCTTGCTTCTCCTTCCCCAGGGGATCCAGTACCTGATTGAGCACCAGGTATTGTCCTCAGACCTGCAGGAGATCGCCAAGTTCCTCCACAAGGGTGAAGGCCTAAACAAGGCAGCCATTGGGGATTACTTGGGTGGGAGGTGAGTGACCCAGCCAGGAGTAGGAAGCCCTTTGGAGGTCCTGTCCTGCCTGGCCCCTCTCAACGACTACTTAGGTGACCTCAATCAGGTGGCAAGACTGAACATACCTCAAAGTACAGTGGGCTGGGTGGGCAGTACAGCCTGGGGAGCATGGCTAAGGCTATCTGTATGGGCTACCTTTCTTCCTGCCTGCAATGGGATCAGTCTTCCCAGACAAGAGTGTGCATCTTGACGTTCTTGATGGTCAGAGGGGAAGTGGATGTTGGGATGGAGCAAGGGAGCATGTTATCACACCAAGGGGCATTCAAACCGAGCAGTGCCAAAGCTCTCTTTCTGACCCTTCTGTCGTCTCCCAGGGACCCCACGAACATTCAGATCCTCCAGGCCTTTGTAACATGTCACGAGTTTGCCCACCTCAACCTGGTGCAGGCATTGAGGTGAGTGAGCAAGCAGGGTGCAGGGGATGGAGCAGGAGCCTGCTCAGCCACTGGGTCTTACCACCCAGGAAGGTTGTAAAACCCTACTAGGCTGAAACAGTGACAAAGCGATTCTGGTTTAGGGCATCTTGTTTTCTTATAGGCCACCCTCCTGGCAGGACATTTTCTACTAGTGAGGTCTGCTTCCTCACTAGGGAAGAAGAGCCAAGATTTCCAGGATACTTGATTCTGCTTCCTGCTTTCAGGGTGTTTGTGGGTGATGAGCCCAAGCTATCCCTGAAGAAAGGAGCAGGTCTCCTGTTTCATGCACTGTGTTGTCTCTCCCTTGTGATGGGATGACTTCTTTTATTTTCATGGTGCCACATGGATTGAGGGAAGGGATAAAGGTCCCTTGCTCCAAATCTGACTAATTCTGTGACATGCTGCTTTTGACAGACAGTTCCTGTGGAGCTTTCGGCTGCCTGGGGAAGCACAGAAGATTGATCGGATGATGGAGGCCTTTGCCAACTGGTACTGCAAATGTAACCCAGGAGTATTCCAGTCCACAGGTAGGTATAGGAAGAAGAAGGCCTTTAAAGATGAGCTCCACTGTTTACTAGAGAGAGGAGCCTTCCTTTTCCATTCACAAAGCACAGAGGGCATCACTTGGAAGTGTGAATGTTGTCCCTTAAGCTGAAGGAGGCAACCCAGTTCCTGTGAAATTTTTCAATAGACAGAGGGTCTTCAGTCCTCCTCCTCCAGTCTATCCCTACAGGAAATAGATTTGAGAAGTGCTCCAGCCCCACATGAGGCACACCTCAGCACAGCAACAATAACACTGGCAGACATGGGTCTGTAGAAACTTCCCTGCTGGCAGAGCCATTGTCAGACCAGATCTACCCAACTTGCCCCATTAACCTGAGGCGATAGAATCACCTCCATCATAATAGATCAACTCTGTCTCTTTTTCTTCTACTAGAAGGAACATCTTCCTTTTCCCCCTCCAGCTGAGAGAACAGTGCTGTTTTCCAGTGACTGGATATCAAACCACCTGTTAAGATTGATTGGGTGTATTGATCTGCCCTTTAAGACAATTTCCACCCAGCCTGGTTTTCTCTCTTGTTGCCAGATACCTGTTATATACTCTCCTTCTCTATCATCATGCTTAACACCAGCTTGCACAACCCCAATGTGAAAGACAAACCCCCCTTTGAAAGGTTTGTGTCCATCAACAGAGGCATTGACAATGGAGGGGACTTGCCAGAAGAGCTCTTAAAGGTAAGAATACCTCCCATTTTCTCATCAGTCCCTCTTCTCTCTCTGTCTTGGGGTCCACTGAGAAGCAAAGGTCCACTGGTCTCAGTGTAATATGCTTGCTGGTGAGGACACGGGGCAAGAGAGATGGAGCTGAAGCCACTCAGGGAGCAGCAGTGTGTCATGGGTTCAGCAGCAGCAGTTATTTTTCTTCAAGTAGTAGCTGGTGCAGCACTGTGTTGTGGATTTTCGGCTTGGGAGCAGTGCTGATAGCACCAGTGTTTATAGTTA
>JASSUY010031134.1:0-10109 GCA_032466535.1 Forpus xanthops | reverse complement strand
CCTGCCCATGGCAGGGGGGTTGGAACTGGATGATCTTAAGGTCCTTTCCAACCCTAACTATTCTATGATTCTATGTTAAGGTCCTTTCCAACCAAAACCATTCTGTGACTCTATGAATGGCACTCAAACAAGAGAAAGTGAAGGAACAAGGTGTTCTGTACTCAAAGAACAGGCCTGCTCTAGAAATCACTTTCAAGTACTCTAGGAGGAGGTGAAGAAAGACTTGAAGATCAATTACTCTTTACAAATGATCCCATGATGGAGTCTCCATGAGACCCGGTAGGCAACACGCAGGTTATGGTGGGAACAAGGACTATGTCTCCAGCCTCTGAGTCTCAGCAGGGTAAACATGATGCTGGGACAGTCAAAATGCCAGAGCCTGCACCAGGCGTGAGGAAGAATAGAAGGAAAACTGCTGATGCTGCAGGAAGGGGATTGAAAAGCTGAAGTGACTTAAAGCAGGTCATTTCCACAGGGCTTGCGAGCTGCCTTCAAATTATCCGTTCCAATGAGCGTTAGATAAGCAGAGAGGCTCTGTGGGCCTTCAGGGGAATTCAGACAAGGGTGAATTCAGCAGCTGGGTGATGACTAAAACACTGAGGCAAGAGGGGATAAATCACTGCTCAAACGCAAGACTCAGCTGGGTCTGAGGGAGCCCAGGTGGCTGAGCTGGGGCAGGGCCATCAGCCAGGCTGAGCTGTTTGAAGAAGCTGGTTTCAGGAGGGGGTGATTGGGGTTTGGGTTTATCTTTCAGCCAGGTTCCTAAGGAAATCCCCTTATGCAATCACTGCATGTCTGTAACTCTCCCCCTGCCCAACAGTTCTCATCCCACCAAGGCAGGGTTTTCCCATACATGCTGTGAAATCCTGCAGGTGAGGAGAGTGAGGTGTTTGGGACCAAAGGGTTTGACCACTGTTATGGGGTCATACTCCCCCTGTCCCCTTCATAATACAAGGGAGAGAACCAGGCTCAGTAAAAGCTGGAGGATGCCCATAGAACCACAGAATGGTTTGGGTTGGAAAGGACCTTAAGATCATCCAGTTCCAACCCCTGCCGTGGGCAGGGATGCCTCACACATCCTCAAACACCCATCAGGTTGTGGAGACGAACAGGAGACACAGAGCATTCCCACGTGGTGGGGACCACCTCTGCCACCTGCAGCAAGGATGGCCCTGCTCTGAGACCCTGCTGAAGGCACTGGGACTATGTGCAGAGGAGAGGACTGGAGAGCACCACATATGGTTTGGCACAGGACTGGCATACGAGACATCTCTGTTGGTGACAGGGACAGTGGGATTAAGTGCATCCCCTCAATGTTTGCCAATGACACCAAGCTGTGCGGTGTCACTGTGGCTGCCCCATCCCTGGCAGTGTTCAAGGCCAGTTTGGATAGGGCTTGGAGCAACCTGCTCTGGTGGAAGATGTCCCTGCCTGTGGCAGGAGGTTGGAACTGGATGAGCTTAAAGTCCCTTCCAACCCAGACCATTCTATAAGATAGCTTGGCTGCAGACCAAGAGACAGGATCTGGCTTCTGCCACTGCAGAAGTACAAGCTCTTATGCCTCCAGCTCTGGTAAATGCTAAGATACAGCTCTGAATTCCTCTGCAGGAGGCAGGGGGTGTGTGCTCCCATCACAAGCCTACACTTGTGACCCTTGGAAAGAGGAAGCACATGGTTTCTCCTGCAGCCTGCAGTGAGCACTGCCCCATAAATCAGCTGCTGGTGATTCAAAGTGTATCAGTGTGGTTGATGGAGAACACTGAAGTCATCACTTCCCCTTTTCTTTCCTATCCTCTCCTTGTCAAAATAAAAATCTTCTCTTCCTTTGCTATCTGAAAAACACAGAATAATTCAGGTCAGAAAGGACCTCTGGCACCTCCAGTCCGATTTCCTGCCCTAAGAAGGTTTATCTTCAACATTTGATCAGATCTTACCCTGCTGACATCTCAGTGTCTCCAGGTTTGCAGACAGCAGCCTCCCTGTGTACCTGTGCCAGTGTCTGCCCGTTCTCCTTTGCTGAGCAGGACACATAAACGAAGCATCCCGGCTGGTGTGGACGGGGGTGTTTTGTGTGGAGGCACCAGAAGGAATAAATGGCAGGGCAAGGGCTATGTAAATGACACCTGCTGATGGTAGCTAGCAGAGCAAGTCAGCCAGATCCCAGCACATCTCCATGCACCAGCTCAGCACAGCCCAGATGGGAGACAAAGGCCAAGCCAGTGAGTGAATCCCAGTGACTCCCAGACACGTGTCAGGATGGAGGGATTCAACACCCATTGTCCTCCATGGCTTTGAAGGGAACCCCAGACAGACAACTTTGATGCAAGTGTGCTGGGTGTGCGCTTATTGCTGCTGTGGGCATGAAGGTCTGAATGCAGTGAGTGACAAGGAGCTTTCTTTTGGTTTTGGTTTAACAGTGAATCAATGTCCCCCTATAAAGCCTCACTTTATGCATTACTCCACTGTCCCAACGCCATTTCCTACAGCCACAACTTGGGTTTGTTGCCTCATCCATTCACAAGGCCCCTTGGAGAAGAGACTGATCTGGCTCCTCTATAACCTCCCCTCAAGCAGCAGAACTCAACAGTCGCATTCCCCTGAGCATCTTCCTTCCCAGGCTGGTCAAACCTGGCTCCCTCAGCCTTTTCTCATGTGTCTTGTTCTCTCCACTGTACCTGATCCACTTTGTTGGTCTCTTCCTTGCACTGGGGTCACCCAAAATTGAACACAGAGGAGAACTATCACATTCCTCAGCCTGCTGCTTATGCAAGGAACCTGCAAGGCACATACAGCATGACACCACCTCCCACTAAATACAGTAATGGGTGAATCAAAGTCTTCTCAGCAGAGCCTTATAGTCCTGCTCTCCATCCCTGCACCATGTCTTCATCTGACAAGGAGCCAGCAGATACCTCTCGTTACTTGCCGCATATCTGGCTGCACAAGCAGTTCTTGCACCTTTGGCAGCAAATCATTAAGTATTTGCTGATGTGAACTATCATTCCCTGCTTCACTTTGCGTGTTTACTCTGCTCTGCCTGATAAATGGGCTCCCACGTCTTCATGTTGCTGAGCAAAAACTGATTAGGAGCAAATCGGAGTGAAACGAACAATAGAAGGTCCCTGCAGGTTTGCAGATGAAAGAGGGCTTTTAAATCATGAAGAAAACATGTTTTGGGGTATTATTCTTGTTCCAAAGCAGGAGCACAGATCAGCTTTTAGTTATTTCCCACTCCTACAGCCTCCATTGGCAAGTTATTGCCCTGGCTGAACTGAGCCCATTGTGGTCCATAAGCAGGTGGCTGCAAGATGGGATGTCTGGGTTCCCTTCTGAAGCCTATCCCTGTCCTGCTGTTGGAAGCACAGCTCAGCCCTGCTCTTGATGGGCCACGTTTGCAGTTGTGGAGGCTCTGAGCAGGGTTTGCATGCAGCATGCGTCCCTGCTGCTGTGGTTTTCACTGCACTTACCATTATGGCACCAAAATGCTTCCTTGTCCTATGAAAGTGCCAGGAAGATTAGAATCACAGAATGGTTTGGGCTGGAAAGGACCTTAAGATCATCCACTTCCAACCCCCTGCCATGGGCAGGGATACCTCACACTAAATCATGTCACCCAAGGCTCTGTCCAACCCGGCCTTGAACACTGCCAGCGATGGAGCATTCACAACTTCCCTGGGAAACCCACTCCAGTGCCTCACCACCCTTACAGTAAAGAACTTCCTCCTCAGACCCAATCTAAACTTCCTCTGTTTCAGTTTGAACCCATTACCCCTTGTTCTCTCAGTACAGTCCCTCATGAAGAGTCCCTCTCCAGCATCCCTATAGTCCCCTTCAGATACTGGAAGCTGCTATGAGGTCTCCACGCAGCCTTCTCTTCTCCAGGCTGAACAGCCCCAACTCTCTCATCCTATCTTCATAGGGGAGGTGCTCCAGTCCCCTGATCATCCTCGTGGCCTCCTCTGGACTTGTTCCTTTTTATGCTGAGGACACCAGAACTGCGCACAGTGCTCCAAGTGAGCTCTCAGGAGAGCACAGTAGAGGGGCATTAGTCGGTATTTGCTTAGCGCTGCACATATTAGAGCAGAGGTGAAAGGTTTCCTGACAGCTCTTCCTCCTCACTGCACAGATGTAATTCTCTCCTGAGGTTTGTTCAGGTCCCTGTGCTTGCCTTTGCCTTTGCACACCAAGTCCCAGGGCACAGCCTCTCCACCCAGCACAGCAACAGCCTTCTCATGGGATAAAACAGGGCTCTTAAAACACTTCCTTCTCATGTCTCACTTCTGTGTCCCTGAGCTCCATTATGGACAAGATAAGAAGCATCCTTGTTCCCAAAACTGATTTGGCCATCAGCCCTGGGGCATGAAAAGTGCTAAACGCAATTCTTGATACCTTCCTTAGAGTGCACTTGTGCAAGCAGAGCAATGCCCCTTTGCCTGAGACACTTGGGGATGTTGGAAGTGGTGATGTACCACCACAAACCACAGTGACACCACAACGGGGTGCAGTTCATCCCCTGCCACTGGCTCTGAGCACCCTCTGCAATGCAGCAGCCTTTCTCCTGCAGGTGGCCAGCCAAGAGCTAATTCAAAAGCACAAAGCACAAGCCAGGACCTGCCGCTGGCAGGGACATCCCATTTGTCTCAGCTATGATCCCACTGGGGTTTTCTACCTCCATGCTGAGGACTGCCTGCATCCATTGAGCATCTCCTGAAGCCTCAAAGTGCATCAGGAAGATGCTGTGTCCCACAGGTCCCTCCTGCCACCTGGGCATTGATCAGGGTATAACAGCTTGTAGGAGGCAACAGACAGCCAAAGTGTGGTCAAGCTGCTCTCCCCCGCAGCCCCGTGAGGCTGGGCACATCAGGAGCTCTGGTTTTGTGGCCGTGTGCTGTGCTGGGCAGCCCTTCGCTTCTTCACACCACGTCCTGATCTCCCAAGCTTCATGTTTCTCTTTGCTCTCACCCTTTCTATAGCCGCAGGCTACACAGAGCACATGCTGCTCTGCTTCTCACTCCTCTCCAGAGAGCTGTGGCCATTCCTCCAAGCCAACACCACCACAGTGGCAAACATTGTGGTTTTAATGAGCTCGGTGGGCAACAGCCAACGTGAATGCAGCAAAGCAACATCACAGATCTGAACTACTGCTTGAGGAGAGAAGAGATCCCCGTTTGACATGACTTTGTCTTTGCCCTGCTCCATCCCTCTTTGCTGCCTGGAGCAGAGGTGCTGTGATGGATCTGTTCCCAGGAACAAGGGTCAGGTTAGTACTGCACTAGCTCTGCAATCCCACACAGCCCAGTGCCTGCAAAACCCACATTATGCAAGTTAAAGCAGTGATGCTGAGGGTTGAGCCCCTCTCTGAGGCGCTTTGGGTTGCTGTGGGGCAGGGGTGCCCTAAGAGCAGAGGGAGAGCAGGGGTAACGATCCAGCAGCATCACTTCAGGAGAAGCACATCTGCCTGGAGGATGGACAAGGGGATGCATAAATGCACCAGATTCCAGCTAAAGGCTGACTCCAGGGAACAGCTTTGACTTGATGCCAACCCCAGAACAGGTAGATGTTGAGGGGGAAAAGCAACCCAAAACCAAAAGCTCCATGTGAAGCATTCCCATAGTCTCTGGGGAGAGTTTCATGAGGCTTTGACCCACAGGATTCTTTTAAGCCATCTCCTTTAACACAGCCAAAAAGAGGGCAACCAGGAGATGGGAATCTCAGCAGCTGAAGGACATTCACTCCGTCAAGCTCTTAGGATCACCCATCCCAAGGCACTTTCCATCCCAGAGCCTCTGCTCAGGCAAAGCTCCTCCTGTTGCCAAACTCTCCAGCTTTGATAGAGCACTGCATCAAGGAGAATGAATGCAGAATGTACCCACCTCTCAAAAGCAGAGAGTGGCATCCCAGTGTCATGGCCCAAACCACGCACCATGGTCACATCACTGAGACAAGCAATAGATCAGGCAACTTTGCTGTTGGAGCAAACCCAGAGGGGGCCACGAGGATGATCAGGACCTGGAGCACCTCCTGTATGGAGACAGGCTGAGAACATTGGGGCTGCTCAGACTGGAGAAGAGAAGCTGTGTGGAGACCTCATTGCAGCTTCCAGTGTCTGAAGGGGGCCTATAGGGATGCTGGGGAGGGACTCTTCATCAGGGACTGGAGTGATAGGACAAGGGGTAATGGGTTCAAACTGAAACAGTGGAAGTTCAAGTTGGATATAAGGAAGAAGATCTTTACTGTAAGGGTGGTGAGGCACTGGAATGGGTTGCCCAGAGAAGTGGTGACTGCTCCATCCCTGGCAGTGTTCAGGGTCAGGTTGGACATAGCCTTGGGTAGCATGGTTTAGTGTGAGGTGTCCCTGCCCATGGCAGGGGCTCGGAAGTGAATGATCTTAAGAGGAAAAGAGTTTCTGGAATGCACCAAGGTGCTGGCCATCACTTGCCAGTTAGCATGGGAGTGGTTGCCATGGCACTGAGAGGTAGGAAGATTTCTGGGCTGATGAGGATTAAGCGTCAGCCTCTGAGGACCTGTCTCTCCTCACACCAAACACTGCTCTGGCATTCTCTGCTGTGTGAGTGCACATCCAAGTGACACAAGAGCAGCTCAGGAAACACAGGGGTGAGCTGAGCACAGGTGCCCTGAATGCTTTTGCCATGTGCTGCTAAGACCCTGCACATCTACAGGTCTCCCTCCTTTCAAGCAACTCTTTTGCTCATGGGTTTGTGGCCAACTCGAAGACAAGGCTTAAGGATGGTCCTTATCTGTATCATTATATCCACATGAAATCCTCCCCATGTTTTCTTACAGAGGAAGTAGAGATTGTGCAAGCTATGGTGCAGAGCACCTTGCTCCTCGTCTAATGGGCCCATAAATCTCCTCGAATGACTCTGGCTAAGAGGGACCAGTGGCCGTGGGCTGTTTCAGTCAGGGGTTGAAGGTACATGGGTGTACAGCACTATGCAATCTGCCTTCTTGCAAAACCCAGTCCTTGCCTTAACCAAGCCCACTGTTTCCTTTTGAGCAGTAATTCTGCTGTGTTGAATTGGAAGTGTCCAGCAATGGAAATGCTCACCATGTGCATGGTCGTTTGCTCACAGACTCCACTCATTAAACACAGGAGAGCATCCCACTGTGTCTGGATGTATCCGGCCTCTGCTTCAGGTCCCTGGATGAGGTTTGGTTTTCTCAGTGTGGCTGAAGTGTTGGTGAACATCTCTTTGCATCAACCTCATCCAGGTCAGCTCCTACACTTCTGCACTTGACTGCTTTGGGCACATCAGTGTCTGGTCATCCCCACTGACTAAGAAAAGCTGTTCCCTGCTCTGATCCCCTTGATTTCCCTTAGAGAATCATAGAATCACAGAACGGTTTGGGTTGGAAAGGACCACTTCCAACCCCTGCCATGGGCAGGGACACCTCACCTTAGACCATGTCACCCAAGGCTCTCTCCAACCTGAACTTGAATACTGCCAGGGATGGAGCACTTTCCAATCCTCTGGGTACTCTGTTCCAGTGCTTCACCACCCTCATAGTAAAGAACTTCTGCTTTATATCCAACCTGAACTCGCCCTGTTTCAGTTTGAACCCATCACTCCTTGTCCTATCACTGCAGTCCCCAATATTACACAAGATCTTCTCAGACGTTCAGACAGGACTGGGAAAGGCCAAACCAGCATCATGCCTCTGCCAGGCAGGTTTCTGTAGAAGAAACCATAGTGTGGGTGCAGGATGGACACACAGGTCCTGTGGGTGCTAATATCCAGGTGTGTTTTATTACGACTCAACATCATCTGCTGTCAGACTCCAGTGACCCAAACACACACATTGTGATACAGAGCGCCAGCAGCCTGGGATCCCAGTTGCACTCATCCTGCCTTCTTGCTGGCCCATGGTAGGACAGGCAATCTGTTCCTGGAGCATCCTGT
Organism: Forpus xanthops; assembly: GCA_032466535.1. NCBI lineage: Eukaryota > Metazoa > Chordata > Aves > Psittaciformes > Psittacidae > Forpus > Forpus xanthops. The sequence continues at coordinate 2,187 of JASSUY010031134.1, read as the reverse complement.
CCTTCCAGAGGGAGACTGTTCAGCCTGGAGACAGACATTTTCACTGCATTCAGCTCCAGGATGCAGCTTGCTCTCCCTAGGAGCATCACACCCCTGGGGACACTGTGGGTATCTGCAGCTCTCCATGCTGGAGATGCGTGTGTGGATTAAGCCTGGGTCTGCTTGTCCTTAAGCCCAAACCACAGGTAAGCAGGTCACTGAATCCCTTTGGTAACCTACCCCCCCCCAAGCACTGACAAACCCAAACCACGTTAAGAGCCTTTTGCCTGACCTCAGTGCCCTACCAGCAGGACCTTACCCAGGTTCCACCTCACATATCTCCGTCACCGTTTCATCTCTGCTGTGGTTATCTCACCAGTGCTGCTCTCTGATTGAAGCTGAACCTCCTCCGCAGTGCTCAGTGCTGCCACAGAAGCCACTCAGCCTTTGAGCTGCCTTTGATATCCCAGCTCCTGCCAAGTGGGACACTGCAGGATCCTGAGCAATGGAGGAGCTGCAGGGATGCTCCACGCAATACCTGAAGGGAAGATAGCGTGTGAGAGCTGATGGGCTCACAACAAACCAGCTGCTGGCACACACCCCAAGCCCCAGGCACCCCAGGCCACCCCCTCTCACCCTCCTGATACCATCACACCCCTCCATGCTTCATTAAAAGAGGATTAAAGAAGGATGTGGGCGATGGTTGAGGTCAGGGAGACCTTGTGAACCTATGCCAAGCCCTGAGGCTGGTTCTGGGACAGTGGGATCTCTGCTGGTGATGCCAATGTCTCCCAGCACTAAGGCAGGTTTAATCTGAGAGCCAGGCAACGTATCTGGGCTGTTTGTGTCTTGTAGTGCTCCTCCATAGGGAGAGCTGCAGGGGAAGGATTGGATCAGGGTATGGGAGCCTGCAGGGAAACGCTGATGCTGCTGGTAAGACAAGCAATGGTTATTCCTGACGGCACTTCCCAGGGTTTGTGTTTGGCTCTGTCTCCTGCCAGAGCTCGCAGCTTTATCCCACATGAGCCGTGTGCAACCATCCCAGCCCTGGTACTGAGATTCAGCTCATTCAAGCAGCTCTGTCACAGCAGTACAGACCATGCCACTCTGCTCCCCGGATCCCAAAATAGGAGTGTTTCACCAAGGCAGAGCTCAGAGGCTTTCTCCAGCCAGACAGATGCCAAGCAGGTAGGTCCTTCCCAGATCCAGCTTCACAGAAAGCCTGGGAATGTGGATGAGGTGCAGTGACAAGGAGTCCCCCATTTACCCGGCTGGAGGAGCCATGGTCATAGGTGGATGGAAGTCATCACACAGGGCTATCCCTGGGATTAAAGCATCAGTATCAGCAGGCTTCACCTTCAGGGGGACACTTACTCACAGGAATGGCTTTAACCTGACAGAGGGGAGATGGAGATGAGACATTAGGCAGAAGCTCTTCCCTATGAGGGTGCTGAGGCGCTGGCACAGGGTGCCCAGAGAAGCTGTGGCTGCCCCATCCCTGGCAGGGTTCAAGGCCAGGTTGGACAGGGCTTGGAGCAAGCTGCTGTAGTGGAAGGTGTCCCTGCCCATGGCAGGGGTTGGAGCTGGATTAAGGCTCCTTCCAACCCAAACCAGTCTGGTATTCTATAAGAATGCAGATAAACCTCCAACTGACTCTGAAACCATTTCTCCCCTGTGCAGAGGTCTCCAGAGCAGAGTCAATGGCACAGATGCGGAGCTCCCACACAGAGAGAAGCAGAGGGCAAAACTTACCAGGAAGGGTAAGGAAAGATAAGGGCTTGAAAGCTGGAATTTGCTAGCACAGAAACAAGGGCATGAGCTTGCATCTGAAACTCACAGCTGAGTGATGGGACATGGCGTGTGGTGGAGGAAGAGGTGTTTTGTGCTGATGGATGGACTGCACTGCACCGCGTTCCAGCTGGCTTGTATTGCTGCATGGAGAACTGACCTGCAGAACACAAGTTGCTCCATCCTCAGCAGCTTCATGGCCTACCCAAGCCTATACCATAGGGTCTGTACCTGCAGGGAGGACAAGTGAGTCCACGTTATCCACATCCATCCCTAAAGCATTTCAGCCCAGTCCCAAACCCACCTCTTTTTGGAGTCACTTGGCCATATGTCGCGGTTTCAAGCGTAAATCAATCTGCCTGCCCACTCACTCCTCCCAACCTTCTTTTCCCCCCCACTTTACGGGGGGGGGGGGGGGGG
>JASSUY010031133.1:20925-35557 GCA_032466535.1 Forpus xanthops | reverse complement strand
AGAATTTCTTCCTCAGATCCAATCTAAACTTCCCCTCTTTAAGTTTGAACCCATTACCCCTTGTCCTATCACTACAGACCCTAACGAAGAGTCCCTCCCCAGCATCCTTATAACCCCCCTTCAGATACTGGAAGGCTGCTATGAGGTCTCCACACAGCCTTCAAATATACAAGCCCAGTTAAGAAGGAATGAGACTTTAATGTATCCTAGGACTACTAGGACTACTTACTAAAGGTAGAGTCCGTGGGGGTTATGGAAGTCCTGCTTTTCTAGAAGGATGTTGCATTGGCAGCCACAGTGATGCATATGACCTCCTCCTACCTGTACTTAAAACACTTTGCAAATAAATAAATGACTGCTGACATACAGGAGATTTAAGGGTGGGAGCAGAAGAAATAGATGTTTTACAAAGTAAACATTTGCAAGATCTTTTTTCAGATGCAAACTCAGGATCTGCCTTTTATGTATGTGTATTTTTTTGCCAACAAATATCTGTAAGATTCTAGAATAGAGTCAATTTACTACTTTTTTTTTTGTTGTTTGTTTTAATCTCAATGGGAGTTATCTTGATTTCCAGCCAGTAGGATCTCTCTGGCCCATATACTCTTCCTGATGGACAAGAGTGCTACTGTATACTTATAGCTGCTGAAAGAATTGGGGAACTGGAGGAAAAATACTTGGTGATAGTGCTTTCATGCGCTCTTGTTTGACACTTCAGTTAATGAATGTCTCATGTCTAGCCATCCATATGAGTGATATTTGAAAATCTAACCCAAATGCTGTGTAAAGGTCTTCACAATTAAAGCAAAAGCATAGTGTCATTGGTGGCTGAATCTTGAAGGTCAAGTGTGAGAGCAGGACTGAAGCCAAGTTGCTGCTGTAATACTCTAACTAGACTGCCATATCCCCAAGCATTCTGTTTTTGTCTACATCTAACACATGAGCAGGTATGTGAACATAGTGACACATTTTGAATGTGGCCCCAGTTTTGTCCTTTGAAAGCCCAGCTTTGAATCTCACCTGTGTGAGAGGGATTCAGACTGAAGCTTTTTGATTTGAAGATGCCTTTTACCAGAGAAGTGGTTCCACCTCTCCAGTGTTGGATATTACAGTTGGTTTAGGCATAACAAAGTAGATGATACAAGAAGTTTCCATTGTGCTGTAATTCTGTAAAGCCAGCAGTGTCAGCAGGGTTACCCTCAGTCCTGACATTTTTGGGTGGTTGAAAGCACCTGATCTGTACCTTGGGTAATGCTTGATTTAAACACATTCCAAACTGCAGGTTATGGCACCAACTCAATCTGTAGCTTGGGATGTATAGACTGGGGTTTTGGCAGGAACTGTCTAACTTTTGTCTGCAATATATAATAAGTCTTTATAGTGTTTAAGACACATAAATCCTCTCTCCCCCTAAACTGTCTGTAGCTCATTTCCTTTGGGGTTGGGGGAAGGGGGAAGTCCAGGTAGATGGAAGGACAATTTGAAGAAGAGAGAGATCCTGTGAAATCATTTGAGCATGAAATGTTGGATTTAAACAATGAAGTAGCTTCCTTTCCTATTCTATTTATCATTTTAATTGCTGAAAGCATATTTCTTGGAAATAGTCAAAATACAGACTTGGACATATTTATATTTTATGCATCCCTGCTGTTATGTGTTTTTGGATGTAAAATGGATCGGCAAAACCCATGGAGATGTTTATACAGAAAACATAATATAATGAAAGTCTTACTGTGAGTTTTGTGTTGATAGCATTTGTAATAAATCAGGAGACTGAATTACTTTGCTGTATGTACAGTAACTACTGTCACACTGCATGAAAACATTACTTATCTGAACACTGTAAAGATGCCAGCTATCTTTGGATCAAACTGTGCTGAACTATGAAGTCAGACTTCTAATACGGAAAGAAGACTTGCAAATCACAGGAATATATGCACTGCTGATAAAGCCAAAGGTTTCTGACAAAATATTTATGAGGATTTTTCTTATTTGTTGTTTTCTGTACTGAAATGGAGGAGGGAGCACAAATCAGTTCCTTACGTTGTTAATGCTGAAGTAGCTCCTAGGGGATGCAAAGGGATCAAGCATTATATATCTTAAGTATTTACTATTTGGCAAACAGAATCAAGGCATCAGTCTAGCAGGATGTCCTACAGGGAGAGGAATACTGTATAGGTAATGGATGCTCTTATTTCTGGAAGTCTGGCCTTTTCTCAAGGTTTCCTCTGGTGTCTGACTGAGTAGGGAAGCAGGGACTCAAGGCCACTATTTTTAAACAAAAATCCCTTGAAGGATGTTCTGATACAAGCCTTTGAGTAGTCATCGTAGCTCTAAAAATAGCAACATGTGGCCTATAGACCAACTTGAGCACGTTGATGTAAAATTTAGGCTGTTAATAGCTGCAGTTTTTAAAAGAATTGAGGAAATGTCCCTTTCACAGGATGTGTGAACTTTAATTGCTTTAGCTTTAAAACAAGCAGAGGCACAGGTGAGGTTTTGGTGCCTTTAATTCATTTAAAAAAGGGATTGTAATTATAACCTTAGAAAATACTTTGAGTTTGAAAGGGAAAACTGTCTCTGTGAGGGGGGAACTAGCCCTTTATAGCTCAAGACAGTAGTTTGAGAGCCTGTTAATTTAGTGAGGCCACTTTTCCTGTCCTACCTTTTCAGGGGATAGAGGAAGGTGAAGAAGATACTTGAAGCATTATTGGAAGAAGGGAAGGCATAAGAAACCCAGGCCCTCTTCATGTTAGGCCCTAGGATGAGACAAGGCTCCTGCCATGCCTCTGATAGGTTTTCAGAGGAAAGTCAACTTTTTCTCTAAAGAAGTAGCTATTTGAGCAAGGAGATTGTTTTGAGTGCATGAGGCCTGTGAAAGAAGAGCCTTATCTTACAGATACATGTTTGGAATAGGTTATTTTGGAAAGCTGGAGGACAAGATGAAACAACTGCTCATAGGGCCAACTCAGCATTGCTTTGTGAGAAGAGGGCAGAAGGCTGTTTTTAACATGTGAATCGAAGAAATTATATACAGGACCTAAAAAAGTTCTAGTCGCTGGTATTTGCCCACCATTTCTTGATACGAGTTCTCCCAGAATATCTGTAAGTCATAAATCATCAGTTCTGCTCTCACTTCTGAAACCATACAACACTGAAGTAATAATTGTTTCATCCGGGATTGAAGCTCTAGTTTTTATATGATAGAGAATGTTGAAATTGCACTTGCTTCTAGCAGCAATAGCTGGTAACATCATCATTATCTTTATCAGTTGTGCTGTTCTGGAGGCCAGCCTTGGCTGAGCTAGCTGAGTTACTTCTGAACTAACTACAAGGACTTTACTGTGAGCTTACAGTTGGCTTGCAACAGAAGAGGCTGAGTAATGGGGCAATTACAGCTGAAATCAGAATCAGCCACTTGAAGCCTGTTTTGTTTTTTGCATTTCTGTTATGTTTGGAGTTGTTATGTGAGTTTAAAGATCTTGAATCATTTTCTAAGCTGGTGCATTTAAATTGATTGAATACTGGATGCTGTAAAAACAATTACTTCAGCACAGACACACTTACACAACTCCCTTCAAATTTTTTGTAACTGCATTCAAGCGCTCCAGTAATCTTTGGTGAAAAGCCATTGGATACAAACAAATTGTAACTTTTATCCCAATTGGATGACTGAAGGAAATGAATGTCTTTGTGTAAGAAAGTGGCCTTTTCTGTTAATGTACCCAGGCCTTGCAGGGCTGTGAAAAGACTGGTTGTTTACCACGTCTAGGATTCTCTATAATCTTTGAATCTCTAGCCTCTTTGGTACTTAATTCAGTACCAAAGTCTGAATCAAATCTTTCCAATCTGTGCTATTAATTCAAGATCTTTCACTGTACCCTTTACATCCTCCCAAGTTTTGTATGTGCAAGAAAGTTCTCAGAATGTGAAGCTATTCCTCTTGCAAGACAGAGGTCACAGATACTTGGTGGTGTATGCAACGTATCCTTGTTAATATGCTTCATCCCTTCTGGGTATTTCCAAATAACTTAAGCATTTTCAGCAATGTCTGTACAGATAAAGGAACATCCTAAGTAGTGAGTAGTAATGAGTTCTACTTCGTTTGTAGTCAGGCTGATGCAAAGCTTGCCATTTTAGCAGCTCTGCTGTAGCATTATCCATACCACTGGCTGTCCCTCAGATCTGCACTCAGCATTCTACTTATTGATGTAATTTCACCACAAGTATAGAATGGATTGCAGAATCTCGTGAACTCTGTATGAATGTTCATGTTGTCATCCACATAGTGCAGACATAAAACCACTAGATGTCTTTTAGAGAAATCCATTGTTTCATCACTCATAATTGTACAGCACTTTCCAGAAATTTTCTCAGAAGCTTCCCTCTTGAGTTTTAGAGCCATCATTTCCATTATCTCATGTTGAGTAACTGGATTTGTGAATTTGTCTTGAGTCATTTTCAGCTACTTTGAAATCTGAGGATGAGATTCCATTTGTAAACAAGACAGCTAAGATTGATTTCAACTCTATTCTTTGCTGAAGGGTATATTTTCAGTTTCTTTCGTTTAGTGGTCTTGCAGTGCAAGCTTTTGTCAGACAAGATAATATCTCCCACTTAGTGTTTTCATAAGGATCTTCCTGTTTTCTTTTTTTCTTTAGAAAGCATTGAAAATTTAGCATTTCACCCACACATTTGTGGTCTTTTGAATGGTATCAGCTGCTCTTCAGTGATCTCAGATGGACTTTAAGACTGTTTTCTCTCCCATTTGGAAAACATGGATAGCATAACAGCTTCATCCGTGCAGTTAGTCAGAAGTTCAGGTTTGGGGTACAAGCTACAACAGGAGAAGCCACATATGCTGTGACTACCTGGACAATCAGGGCAATTAAAATCCTCAAATCAGGGAGCTGAGCACACAGTCAGATAAAGGAATTACAGGGGGGTTGGAACTAGATGATCTTAAGGTCCTTTTCAGCCTGAACTATTTTATGATTCTGTGACGAGCTCTAGCTGGATTCTGCTGCAGATAATGTCAGTTCACAGCTTTAGACAGCCAACACTGAGTTGCATATTGATGAATGTTTGGTAGGTTGTTTGTTTTTTTTTTTTTCCTCACTTCTTTTTCTTTTTTCCCAGCAATCATCGAATTAACCAGGTTGGAAAAGACCTTTAAAATCATCAAGTCCAACTGTTACTCCAGCTCTGCCATGTCCACCAGTACACCATGTCATTGAGGGCCTCTACATGGTTTTTGAGCTCTTGAGGGACGGTGACTCCACCACTGCCCTGGGCAGCCTGTTCCAATGCTGAGTACCCTTTCAGTAAAGAAATTGTTTGTAATCTCTGGTCTAAACCTCCCCTGGAGCAGCTTTAGGCCATTACCTCTTGTCCTATCTCTTGCCACTTGGGAGAAAAAAGCTTTAAGTGATTTTTATTTTGGCACCTGGAAGTTACACTGTCTAATTTTGTGCTTTATTCAGTCACTACTGACACAGTGGTATTGCACAATAATAGGTTGTTTATCACTTGGGTAAACCTGTCTGGAAAAAAGAAGCTTTTATACAGCTATTACAGTGTTTGTAGAAGGAGAGGAACAATCCCTATCATTTACAACAGAAAAACAAAATGGGCTGGTAGCTTTTTGGATTTTCCTCTGGCATAGAAAAGTTACATTTAAGAGAGGAGCAAGAAGCCCTTTAATTTTGTGAGTGTGGGGTTTGAAGCTGCAGAAAATCCACTAAAAAGATACTGGTCTTGCTGTTGGCTGCTCCTCATGCAAAGGTAATTCTTGAAACTTGGAGGTAGGAGAAGAGGAAAAAATGGTCAGAGTAGAGGAAGTGGCCAGACTGCCCCAAGGCTCCTTAGACAGTCGGTTACCTTGTGAATAGTGAAACACAAGCCATTTTTGAGACAAGCAGGACAATAGGGTAGAATAAATGGGAGAAACAGAGAGGTAAACTTCAGGGAGGCTGGAATGGGAAGGTTATGTTAGATTTTTCTTCCAGCCAGAGGAAACTGGACACTGGCAGAAAGGGCCTATCCATTCACAATGGTTTTCCAACAGGCTCTTGACCCTGTGGGAGAAGCAGCAGCTGAGACCACTAAGACCTATGCATCTGAACTGAAGAAAACAGCAAACGGCATGTCAAGGGGACTGATCTTTCTAACTGTAACTAATAGAAAACATGGTTTATCAGCTTTCCTACTCAAGCTGTCTCTGCTCACTCACAAGCCACAGGATTTCACACAAAACCAAGCGTCTACACCGATGGCTAATCATATGTCCTAAAAGCAACATGGCAGGACCTCTTACAGCAATGCTCATTCAGAGCAGACAGATTCTGAGGGCTGGCTGTAAGAAAAATACTTAAGCATCTGACATGCCTTGTTGTGGAATTTAGGAGCTGATGCTAGAAGGCTTTGTTGGATGTCTGCTCAAGTGTTCAGAGCTTGGAATGAGAGAAAAGCTGGGAAGAAATGTGCTTTTGGAGTGCATTCAGCACACTTTGACTCTCTTGAGGTACATAGTATCAATAGTGCAAGCTGCAGAATCCTTCCTAGGAACTGACTATTCTTTGGTAGGAACTTTTTCATGCCTTTGAAAAGGCGCATGCTGATCCCAGATGTTGGAAATAATCAAAGCAATGTAACAAGTAGAAAACTTAGTATCAAAAGGCACAATCTAATCAGCATGTTAAGTGCCTTTTGAAAATGCAGATTCTAGAAAAGAAGAAAAATTGACATGTAATTTCAAAAGTATAATTAAAACCAAGTAGAAGTATATGCTTATGAGTAATGAAAGAGTAATGGGAGGTGGATTTGTTTTATATATTTCATGCAAAAAGTAGAATATGTTAGATCCTATTAACTGTATTGGGTAAAGCTTATCTTGAGATGAATGTGTCTCTATGTAACAGTGAATTACATGGTCACTGAGTGGAAATGGCATAGATACAAGGTAATTTCAAGGAATATAGAAGAAGGAAATGGAGGATAGGAGCTGCTGTGTAGATTTTCAGTTAGACAATAATGGTACTACATAGGGTGTAGGAACTGCATACTCTGTTCTGAGTTACCTCCCCCTGTACGCGCAGATGCAGAGGGAATGAGAGGAGTGTTACCAGTGTGATATCCTTTTATGTATGCACAATAAGAGAGGATAAGATGATAGTTTCTACTATCTGAAAGCTCAGTCTCAGCTAGTATGTCTCTCATAACCTACATAATACCCATGATCCTACAGTGATCAATCACCTGGTGACATTGTTGAAGTTGAAACTAGACACTATTGATTGCAAACAAATCATACATTCTCCCCAGCTGCACTTGACAGCATTATTTTCCAGCAGAAAATTTAAATTCATCATTTTCTTTTGCATTTTCTTTATCATTCTATGATAAAGAGGTCTCAAATATATATTGGTGGTATATCTAGGTAGCATAGGGGTGTAGGCCTTTGTTTAAAAGGAAACTGTAAAGATATCTCTATGGAAATCCTGTTATTTTTCTCTTCTAGATGTACGTCTCAGAAATAAAACTCTGGAGCCTGGGTTCAGGATTTTGTTTCTCTTGCTGTACTAAAGGCAAAGATAAGCCTTCCCTAAAATTGTTCGGATGCTTTCAAGCTTGCAGAGAGTTGAGGTTCAGATCCCAGATTGATTTGAGGTTGATGCAAACCAAATCCTCTTGTTAGTCTTCCACAATACTGGATGATTAGTAATGCTTTACTTCAAGATGAGGGCTTGGGCACATGTAAGTGTTGTTTAGGACTTACCGCTTCCTTGGCGTGAGAATTGGTACATGACTGTGTGCCTGTTCTGCCCCTGTTACAGTGCAAAATGAGGTGGGGATTTGGAAACCCACGGCCTTGATTTATAACCAGCACAGCTATTTAGTGCCATCATGCTACAATATTTCTTCTAGATTTGAAAGGTGAATTTGAGCATGTTTCTGACTGCTGTCCACAATTACTTTCAGTAATTATAATAATTTTAAAATAAATTGGTGATTTTTATATAAGAAGGTACAAGATTTGACTGCAGCATTATTTGTTAGTTATAGGAGGCAATGACCAGCTACTTAGTGTGAGATAGGTATGGATTTACTTGGGAAAAGAAGACAGTAGAAAGCCTAATTCTTAGCAACATGGTGATGATATAGTTGTGTCTATCCCACAGATGAAACTAGATCAGGCTTTGTAGATCAAAGTGAGATCTCAACCTGGTTAAGGGGCAGAGAGCTTGTGAATTCATTGCCTTTTACTGTATTTAAGAATACCTCAGAAACATATCTGTTGGGGAAGGATTTAGTCTGATTTGGGGCAGAGCTTTGTAGAAAACACCTCAGGCAGTCTTCTAATCTTTCCATGAGACTGGTCACTTTGCTCAGTCCTCTCTGACATGCAAACACCAGTACTGGAATTACAGTCCAATACTCTGTATCTTATTGGAGCTGGCAGCAAACACTGAAGGAAGAGCCGAAGAAGGATGTCAGCATGTAGTAAAACTTCCTAAGTGTCTTCTCCCAGCCACTAACAGTGGCCAGAGACTTCTTTAATTAGTACCTGTGGTGTTCTGTTTCACAGAATCCCAGACTGGTTTGGGTTGGAAGGGACCTTAAAGCTCATCCAGTCCCAAACCCCTGCCACAGGCAGGGACACCTTCCACTAGAGCAGGTTGCTCCAAGCCCCATCCAACCTGGTCTTGAACACTGCCAGGGATGGGGCAGCCACAGCTTCTCTGGGCACCGTGTGCCATCGCCTCAGCACCCTCACAGGGAAGAACCTTATAAACCTTGACCAGTTTTATATCCTAATTTTTTCTAACCACTTTTTGAACACATTCATTCCCAATACTCACAATATACACCAATGATGAAGTTTCATAAGTTGAGCTCCCTACTGAAAGCAGACCTATTCTTATTATATAGAAACTGCCACATGATGTTTTCATTTGGCACTTCCTCTGCTTTGCACTTTCCAGGAGAGTGAGTGGCACAGTCCATAATCTATGTGCTCCTCAGTATTATTACTGGTTGGATTGCACAATATTTAACAACATGTTAGGGAAGGAAACTTGTCATTTCTTGTCCTGAAGGGAACTCGTCACAGGATTGAACTCAGTTTGCTGGGTGCAGGCACACACTCGAGTTTTATAGCATGACCTTTAGAGTAGAATGTGATCATTTTAAAAGGGCATCTTGCTTCAGGGGAGCCAGAATAGAATGGGAAATGGTGGAATCATTAAAAACATGAGTACTTACTTGGTTTTGCACTGCATTAGATTCAGATATTTGTCCGAACATCTGATTTCTCAACTACTTTATTCTTAAATCTAAGCTGGATTTTGATAGTAAGCAAGCTGCAAATTCATCAATATGAGCTTTCTAAAAAGCATTTTAAGTTATTTTAAAGATATTTTTTGAGTTTTATTTTAATTGCACAATAAGCTTCCATTCATGGCTAGAGATGCCTGCTTGAGGCGTCAACAACCATTTCTCTTTCTACATTTTAGCCATATTCTGTGAAATTGGACCCAAAAAATTTTATTAGATAAACCAATAGGAATGAAGTTTGAAATGGAGAGAGAATAAATTATTATTCCTTCTGATATTCCTACAGCTGTGAATACATCTTGATTCAATTTGTACCAAGCAGTGGGAAAGCACTTTTGGATGGTTTGAAAGCATTTAGTAGTCCTGTGATGCACAGTTGATTTACAGTCGAGCTGTACTGCATTTCAGTGCCATGTGTCTGAAAGTTTGAAGGTATGATATGGAAAATTATTACCTTCCCTGTTATTCTGAGTAATTGCTCTCTAATGGACTCTTCCAGCTCTGAGACTGTTTTGTTGCGTAAGGTGACTGTTAGCTGATGACAGTATTGTACACCAGCTCCTGGGAGGATATTGTCTGTTCCTTAGGTGACAGAAGTCCTCTGCTCTCTGCCCCTCTCTGCTTTGCAATTGCTTTCTTAAAACAGCTCAGAAAATTAAAGAGAAAAGCACTTTCCTTGCAGGAGTGATAACTTCTGAGAGCAGAAACAAAGGCCTTGCTATAAAGTGATTTGGACTGTTTGTCTAGTTCAGAGTCCCATGGCAGCAGTGAGGCCTGGAGGCTTCAGAGAAGGACATACTGCAGCAGGGTAGTTATGGGATAGTTTCTTTCTGAAAAAGTCTTGTTGAACATTTGTTTTCCTATGACATGAAGAGGTGAAAATTAGCTATTCCATGGGGAGCTTCATCCCATCCATAAGGTAGCGTAGTCACCTCTTATTTATCTCTGCTTTTGAGAAGAAGTTCAGATCTCTGCAGGATCTCTTAATCTGAGCTACATTCTCTGCTTTTGCCCATCTTTACTACCTATGTCTGACATTCCCTCTGTTTCTAGAGTATCCTTTTTGGCTTGACCATTAGCTATATTCTTGAGAAAAGGTAGTCATTGATAGATTAAACAGAGTTTTTTGATATTTCAGCTTGCTCACTCCCCTCAGGTGCTCTTTCATTGAGTTTGTAGTATGGTGATGTGCTACCTGAGATTCAAGTATCTAAAATTAATCTTATTGGTAAAGGAATGGTTTGGGAGGTCATGGTTTTTCCATGAATGGAAGTAGAGCCTGCTCAACAGCCACAGAGGTTAGAAAATCATGGGTGCAGCTTCTGGTACTGGCAGAGTACATGGGAAAATTGTGCATTGGATGAACAACTGGTTGTCTAAATATAGTGCTTTACTCAGTTAAGCATGCTTTTATACTTACTCCATTCATACCTCATCCACCCTGATCCTTGTATTTTCTTTTAGTCCGATTGAGGAACCAGATTGTTTCAGGTTGAAACAGCACGGTTAGAGAGAGGAAATGTTTTAAATAATTGGAAATAAGGAAGCTGTGAATATAGTGTTAAGTGCTGAAAGAAGGTAGAATTAATGGAGACTTTTAAAATCGCATAAAAATATCTGGAAGGGGAGCTTGATTCCTTTGTAAGGTGCTGAGCAGCTGTGAAGGGCAGGTAGCAGCAGAAATTTGTGGACGTCATCAGCAAGATGAGCTCTGAAAGTACTGCTTTTATGTGTATCTCATGGGATATTAAAGCTTTTGAGCTTGGCAAAAAGGAATTAAAAGTGTCCTAAAAATTATCTCTAAAGACTGGTGACCGCTGATTTCTCAGCAGAGGAGTTCAGCTCTGCCCTGTGCTACCCAACAATTTTCATGTAAACTCTCATGGCAGCACATATTCCATCCTTACGTAAACTGCCTCAACCTTGCTTTATCAGGCTGCTCTGTACCTGCTCTTTGTTGTTCAGGAATGACTGGGCTTTTCTTCAGAAAGAAATATGTTTCTGACACAATTAGCCCAAAGAAAAGAGCTGGTCTTTAGCTGTAGGATTGGTTTGCTTATGTGACGATCACCTCTCCAAAACCCTCTTCTGAGAAATTTGAATGGACAGAATAGTTATCTGCAAGTCTGATATTAGGACTGCCTTCTTATTTGCTCTTTTTCCTTTTGAACTTTTAGTATGAAAGTAATCATGACTGAAACCTCCTTACAGACCATCCTGTGCAGAATGCAGTCAGACTGTGGATTTCTTCTCTGGTTTAGTAAGGATGCAGTTCCTATGAAGGCAGACCAGTTTAGGCTGGTGGTGCTGAGACGTGGCTGAGCAAGCTGCAGTGTGGGGAGATGTGGGCTCTTGGCTCTGCTGTAATCCTGCTGTGAAGGCGAGAACATCACCTCTCAGCAACACAGAGGGAGGCCTCAGATTAAAAGTTGAGGAGTGAAGTATTGGTATCTCTGTATTATTTGTAAAACTAATCCAAGTAGGTGTATTTCACTATGCTTATGCTGCGATGAGGCAGTAGTTCGCTATGCACATTGAATTAGTTGAAGTGTAAAGATCTAACATACATCAGTGGCCAGTTATCAAAATGTTTGCCATTTGGATGGTGAGAAGAGAAAGAAAGTGGGCAGCTCTTTCCTTTCTGCCTTAGAAGCAGTGCCTTTGGCAGTGCTGATGATTGTGAAGTCCCATTCCTGCGGTAGTACAGGCCACAGGACTGGTACTATACTTGCCAGGCTTCTCCAGATTGGGCTTTTATTCCCACTTTTCCCTATCCTTTCCAGGGCATTTTCCCAGGTAGAAAGAAGGGAAGCTTGTGTGAAGCTTTCTAGAATGCTGTCAGCTATTTAGATGTCCTGGCCACCAGACATGCTCAGAGAAGTACTACAGGGGAGATGGTCAGCTTGTCATGCTCTGGACATACCAGATTCACTGTGAGAGTTTATGTCCATGTACTGTCCAGTGTGCAGGTACAGTGTGGGGAGAAGCAGAGGTGCTTTTTCTCTGAACAACTGCAAGAGAGACAATAATTCTTCTACAGGGGTACATAAATGCTCAGGGGCCTTTGTTGGGGGCATTCATGTCCCATGCATAAGACCTTGTTGCTGGGATAACTTACTATGCATCAAGAGAATTCAGTGGTTTTCCTGAGGGGTATACAAGTGCGGTGCTGGTTGGAAAGTGAAGGAATTGGACTGCAAGGAAGGAGCTGCATCAATCAAGACAAAAAGATAAAGTAATGATGTTTTGAGACAGGGTGATACTTATCTATAGACTGATGCTGAGAGCAGAGAGGAGCTTAGGGGGAGGGCAGAGGCTGTCACTGCATGATCCAAGCCATAGGAGACCTGTCTAGTTAACAGAGCAGTAAATCTGAGCTTTCCTGTGTATATTTATTTTCATGTCACAATCTGTTTAAGGAAGAAAAGCACATTCTAATTGCACTCTAAACAAGGATTTCTCCTTTAGCATTTTACAGCTGTTTCTTGTATTCAGTGCCAAGCTGCTCTTGGTGAGATGTTCTAGCACAGTATGGGCATGGGCCCATTGGGCAAATGTTTCTTTTGCTGCATTTTAATTCACTGTTTCAAGAAACAGTTGAAAGACTCCTTCAGAATGGTCTAAATTCATGAAGCCCATTACTGTGTACAGAACTGAACGTCTGGCATAGAAGCATTCTGGTGGCCCAAAGAATGTGCTCAGCGAGAAATAAGGTGCATTTGGAGTAAATGCTGCAGTCTGACTGGAATTAACTTCATTTAAGACTAAAGAGCAAAGATAATAGATACAGTAGTGCCTGCCGGAAAGGTGACACCAGGGACTGAGCTGAATTAGAATACCTGGTACGTCTCAGAGCAATATGAAGTGCTCTGGGCTGTAAAGCTTTTGCAACCAGTTAAAAGAAACACATATAGTAGTCACCTAATGATTTTATTCTGCTGTTGTTGAAGCTGATAGGAGTTTGGCGAAATGCAGTGAGAGTTTGAATAATAAGGACAATGTGAGCAGCAGAAGGGCCATTACCTCTGAGAGAAGTTAGAAAACTTGCTTTCCTGTGTGTTCTCTGTAGTGAGTTTTGAGGGGTCTTTGTTTCCTAGATTTTGAAGTCAGAACACTTTCAATAAAAAAACAAAATCTGCTTTGTTTAAGAGCTGACATTGTGTCCAAGAGAAACTTTCCCATTAGCACTGAAATAAGAAAAGGCAAGAATTTGCACTGTGGAAACGAGCTGGATCCTGCCGTTGTGCTACACATGCAGAGAGCAACACCTTTGATGAGGATACCGCAGAGCGTGTTGCTGGGAGGCAGCAGCAATTCCAGACTTGTGCTCAGTTTACTATTCCGATGTCGTCCCACTAGAGGGATTTTTCACTTGCTGAGCTCAGTCGCACTGCTCTGCATTTATGCACAGACTGCTGGTAGCTCCAGCTGAGACACCAGAGGCTTCTGAGTACAGCAGGATGCCTGCTCTCCCGGTCATCAGAGCAACTTAAGCAGGCAGAAGTGACACTGAGGTTGGCAGGTTCAAACTGAAATGCAGGGAAGCTACATTCTTCGTCTTCATTCATGAACTTAGATGAAAAGCTAGATTCTTGGAAAGCAGGATTCTTTACGTAGATGCTTGTAAGGTGTCTGGTTGCATAATGTGCGTTTAAAACCTGCAGCCTTTATTTACAAATTAAAAAACTAAAACCAATCAACTAAAGAAAACCAACAGAAAAACCCCAACCAACCAAAAAAACTAAATGAGTGTTTCTAGAGATAAGTAAGGGATTTGTTCCAGCTGAAGAATCAAATACATCATAAGGTCCCTCTGGACTACGACATCTTACTTAGTGGCATCTCAGCTAAATTTAGATGTTCAAATTAAAACCATCTCTGCTGAGAGGCTAAATCTGTAGGCTTGTTCTGGAGTTAATGAAAAGACAGAGATACTTCCCACAGGTTGATTCAGCCACCTCAGACCGGGAGTCGTGTGTGTGTGTGTGTGTGTGTGTGTGTGTGTGTGTGTGTGTGTGTGTGTGTTTGTGTGTTTGTTTGCTAAATCTCATGCAGGGCTCTGGTGCTCCTAAATTGGGCATAATGATGTGTGAAGTTTTGGGTGTAGTGAATTGAGCCACAGTTCTTGATAAGCTTTCAAAAGAGGGTGGATCCAGCCTGGTACTTTCCATCACAAAAGGTCAGATAAAGCCTTGTTACGGGCATGAAGAATCTTGATAAAGGGACCTTAAAGCTCATCCAGTCCCAAACCCCTGCCACAGGCAGGGACACCTTCCACTAGAGCAGGTTGCTCCAA
>JASSUY010031133.1:3429-20825 GCA_032466535.1 Forpus xanthops | reverse complement strand
GCCAGGGATGGGGCAGCCACAGCTTCTCTGGGCACCCTGTGCCAGTGCCTCAGCATCCTCACAGGGAAGAACTTCTTACTAATGTCTAATCTACATCTCCCTTCTGTGAGTTTAAAGCCATTCCCCCTTGTCCTTTCACTACAGACCCTCTCCAGGGGGAGTTTCAATCAAAACTGGCTTTTTATTTTTTTTCTAGAATGGAGTAGTACAAATCCTGCTGATTTTCAGTGGACCTTATATTCATCTTCTTTCTGGGATCCCCATTTCGCACAGTACACAATGTTCCTATACTTGTGTTTTCTGCAAATGCCCTCTTGATCACTATTCTACTGCAGACAGCACCTTGGAGGGCCATACTGACTTCATAAGAAGCTGTACAAAGCATGTGAATGACAGCTCAAGGGAAGGATGACGGACAAGGAGTTAGATGCTACATGTATCTTGGGAAGTGGCATCATTTGGAAGATTCCCAGACTAGCCGCAGTGCTGAGTGCATGTCAGTTTTCAGTTCCTAGCAGACAGTATGTAAGTACTAAACACACTGTTAGGAAGAGTAGGGATTCTTGTCAGAACAGTCTGATGGGAAGATCCCCAACGGAAACTTTGGAGGATTCGTTAATAAACAAATGAGAGCAAAAATGAAACAATTATTATAACAAGAAGTTTTCATAAAACCACATCAGGGACACTGTTCCCTGCCAGTTCCATTGGAGGAGTTGTAAGAACCAGCCCCAGAGAAGACCAGAGGGGAAAGAAAATATACTTCAGCAGAGTGCATCATAATTGCAGTTTATGGATGCAAAAACCCATCCCGTTTGCCAAGCAGAGGATTTTTCTGCTCTGCTTATTTTTGAGTTCCCACACCACGTACCAGTTATCTACTGCTCTGCTACCTGTGTCAAGTTTTAGGTGTAAAATCTCCTTTCAATTGCTCTCCTGGCATGCGATGTACTTATTCTAGTTTCAGTTAGAGCAAGGAGTGGCTGCTTTGTCGTGAAACAAATTAGTGCTCTCTGCTTCAGCCTAGGAAGTGCTCATTTTGCTTCATTTAAATATTAGCATTTTCTTCTCTGAAAAAATGGAGAAGACAGAAGTGCTTTTGAAACTTTGACTCACACCCAAGGGCTTTGTAAAACTGGAATGTGCAACTCACATCAACCCTGTTCTTCGGATCTGAAATTGTGGGGGAAAAGGGAGAATGGATTCTTGATGCTTCTCTTGTGCAACCCAGCATTCCCTCCAAGTAGCAAGATTCCAGTATTAGTGGAAAGCATTTCTGTAAGACATCCCAGCCTGTGCCAGCACGGCATGTAATGCACACCAAGCAGGCCAGCTCATGAAGCAAAACATGTTTACAGAAACTGAAATGACTTCTTTGTTGTTTACTTGTGAAAAGGAGAATGGCGTCAGGAGTACTTCGAGAGAGAGTTACACTGACACAGGACTGCATTGTGACTAGGCACAACTTTCATGACCTTGAGACTGGTCCAGGAGCTGCTGGAGCAAATGCCCCATCAACCAGTTGATCTATGAGGCAGAGAGAGGCATTATCATCTCAGTACATGGTTGTGCATACCACACTGCCCAATCACCCCAGGGAAAGTGACTCACTGGTCACTAAAAGCAAACCCGGCTCCATAATTTACCTCCACAGCACTTTCAGAAGCAGCTGACTTTTTCTAGTAGTTCAAACTCACTTGACTATTTCAGTTCATCAGCATGTGGCCTAAATCATCTGAGATCGTCAGTGATGACTGACCCTCTTAGGGCACACAGTAGAAATCTTGCTCCCAGTTACAGGATCTTGGAATTCCTCTGGTTATTTCCTGTCCACTTTTATCTGTGTCCCTCCAGGGATCTGTAATTGCCCTTGAAGTTTCTTACCTCTGCTAGATATGCATCATCAATACTTGTTAAAGGTGGGGGTTTTGTTTCTTATGCTTTGTTTTCCCTGAAGAGCGTTTTGTAATTCATGCTGTGGAAGTGTCTTTTGGCTCCAGGCTTGAGATCTTGGAGATCCTACTCACTGTGGGCACAGGCATTGTTTCATCTCTCTTCACTTGGGTATTGCCTATGCAGTAAATCAAATTGCATATTTGTACCCTTCTTGTTCCAATAATAGCTGAGTGTTTCCCAGAGCTACTAGGATCCATGGGGATGTTGACAGTACCTGGACAGGAAGCAGCTCAAGACAAGAGAAGAAAAAAGCCTCACAAAACTGAAAATATTGACTGTATGAGATGCCAAGCAGTAGATCATAGAGAATGGATGGTCTTACCTTCACCTTTCCTGGTAAGAATAGCTGCCCAACAGGGCTTCCATCTAGATGCTGGAGGAGAAGCTGTCACCATGAGCAACATTACTGGGAAGTATTTGTGTTGTGAATGCCCAGCCAGCACAGCTCTGAGGCAGTTATTTGTGCAAAGAGCAGTACAAAAGTATGTATCTTTTATGTTTTTTTGTTCTGCAATGAGTATGGAATGGGGAGAGGGGTGATTCACACACGAGTTAGACATCACTTACTGTAAGTGTGTTTCCCTTAAAGAGCTTACTCAGGCTATTCTGCAAACACAGTAATGCTTTTGTAGGGCTTGACATGTGATTTTTAGGTTGTTATCCTTCCATTTTCCTCTGCTGTTGGATGCTACTCCTTGTCTTTGCTTTTTCATAGATTTTCTCCCATTTTAGCAACAGCATTCTGTACTTTTTACAGCATCTTCTGTTACAGGATTTTCTGGTTCTTTTAAAGGAGTACATTAGACTTGTGGCATGAGGTTATCACTGTTTCCAAGTGGGGAAGCAGAGACACTGAGAATCTGTCCACAGACTTCTTGGCCCTTCTTGGTTTGTCTTATAAACAAAGTTGTTGTACAATGTGCCCTACCTGAACTTCTGTCAAAAAAAGAAACAAAGGCTGAAGAGTTGTTTGACCAAATGCTGCTCCTCCTGCCAGCGTGGGGTTGCTCTGTGCTGCAGATTTATCGGTGATGTATCCATATGGCCAAGGAGTCTATTTTCTGGAGAAATGTCTTTGTAGCTGCATAAATCTCTCTCATTGGGTTGTATTTTGCTGCTTTCTGTCCTTAATTTCATCCCTTGCATTTACTTACGCTTTCCTTTTTTAAACAACAAACAGCTGTATATTCTGTAGGATCACTGCTGTCCAATTGCCTTCCTCCCTTCAACTACCTTCCTAGTATGTGCCCGTTCTTTCTCCCCAGATTAATGAATCTGCTTTTCCAAACCAAATGTAAAGCCTTTTTGCTTTCCAGGCCTTTCTTCCCCTTTCTTATTATTTCTCTGACTAGCTGAGGTGATCTCGTTCCTCTCCTGGTCTCTGCTCTGAAGACAGAAGCTACTCTGGCACTTTCTCTGCTTCAGCAGTGGGATGTGAGTGACTGGATGACCATTGCCTCACAGCTGGCTTGTGCTACCCTCAGCATGGCCAGGAGACAGAGAGACTGGGAAAAAGAAGTTGCAGGAATAAGATAACTGGGTGCATGGCAGAACGTGGGGGTGAGTCACAGGGGATCAGAAGTGTGACACAAAATGGTAATGCAGCAGTGGCAACTGCTTCATCCACAAAAGCTGATGGGTCTGTGGGAAGCAGATTGCATGTGACTCAGTTGGCTTTGCTGACTCCTGCACAAGTCTGAATGAAGTTCAGGCTGAACCCCGAGGTCTGCAGTGAGTTCATCCTATTGATGCACACAGCTGTGAGATGTCTGAATCCTGTCTCTGATTGCAGTGTTGGCAAGAGTTAAAGTTGTTATAGAGCAGAGCATGTGAGAAGGAGTCTTCCAAGGCTCACTGTGAAAGCAACACTTCAGAGGCAGAAATAAAAGGATAATGGGAAAATCTCAGAGCTCTCCTTATCTTGTAAAAATAATAATATTAACCAAAGGATAGCCTGCCTGAGATGTTTAATAGCCATGATAGGTTGTGATAGCCCCAGCTGCTGCTGCAGTGTGTTTCCTGGGTATATATCAGCTATTGACTGACTTGACTGTGGGCATGGCATACACTCCACTTCTTTTCTGTTCCTTCCCCTTGCCCCATTTCACCTGTCTTTCTGTTTGATCAGTGTGTACAAAATCAGTGAGTATCTGTTGCATTTCTGGCACAAAGGAGCTTTGACTTTGGTGACTGCTGTTGAATGCTGCTGCTAACATGTTGCAGCGCTAGAGTCAGGTATTTGCTGAAGGCTCCACCTTGGAGTAAGCAGACAGCACAGCCCCATGGCTATCTTCTCCTTATGCCTTAACCTTTTACTGATTGCATTGCTGTGAAAAGGAAGCATGAAATGGATGTTGGACCAATATAAAAAATGAACTAATAGGGTGATGGTGGTCCAGTTAGTGAGACTTCATGTTTGGCAATACTATGGTTTGAAGTACTGAAGAATAGGCACGCAGTTTAGTGTAGTGGTAACGAAAGCGCATCTTGTCCAAGAAACGTGATGTCAGATTTCCATGAGGTTATGAGGTTAATGGATGAGGTTTTCTTATAAAGAAACAGATTTCAACCATCAAAACCCCAAAAAACCCCAACACACATTATGTGATATTACTGAAACATTCACTAAACGGATTAAGCCCTGGCTCAGGATAGCTGCCAGTAGCTAGCAGAAAGTAGGTGGATACAGTTGTTTTGCATATGGAGTGGTTAAGGGTTTTTAATACTTAAGGCTCGAGCTTCTAAACCAGTACTGATGTAAATTCCTGCATGAGGTGAAGGTTGATCCCATGCCTGAGAATGACAAGAGCAGATTAGTACAACAGATAGACTGTTAGGCACTTACAGGTTGGAACCCACTGAGAAAAGCTGATGTTTAACACAGCTTGGTATTGGATTCTGCAAGTGCTGCGGGCAGGCAAGATCCTCAGGAGGGGCACCCTGTCCTAGGAAGCCTGAACTCCATAGGCTCCATTTGTAGGGAGCATTGGCAGTACATGAGGTGTTGCATAGAGTTATGCTGTTCCCAGTGGAACCGGTAAATTGGAGAAAGTGCCTTGAAGAAACCTTCCTGGAATTCAGGACATTAACCTCTAGCTTATCTAAAAGGTTAAGTGATTCCATGACAAGAATCCTCTGTACATTAAAGAATTCTGAATGCAGCAGAGAAAAGCATAGCAAAAACTGAGGGCTGGAAACTGTGATCAGACAAATAAAATAACAAAGGTCATAAATTCTTAATAAAAGATGTAAAGAATTACTGGAGCAAGTGAAGGCTCTTGGCCTTCTGAAATGAAGACTGGATGCTTTTTTTGGCTGTTGTGTTCAGCTAGAACATGAGTTTACAGGATCAGGGGTAACTGAGAGAAATTCAGGGTCAGGCAATGGGATTCAATGGATCTAGCAGTCTTTTTTTAAGTCTCGAAAAATTGTATCACCTAAAGCAAAGGGTCAGGCACAGCGCCAGTGTTCTCTCATGGATGGTAAAGGCAGATCTTAATCATATCATATTCCTGCTAACCTTCACCAGATTTTCTTTGTCATCCTTAAAAGGGTCTGATGGAGCTCAGTGGGAGGGTTTTCATTGGCTTCAGTGTTACTTTTACTTACAGATCAGCTCTCTGATTCAGTAGTGTTCACATACCAAGTGCAGGGGATTCACTAACACATTCTTCCACAGGCAGCATTTTTGAGGGCAATTTTAAAGCATTGGAATATAGTGATTTGACTGATTATCCTTCTGAGATCTAACACAAATTAGAAATTGGATATTGAGTTTTCCAGTGTCATTTGGTAACAACTGCAATAAAGTTGTACTATTCTACCCCATATAAATACACTGAAAGATCAGAATGGGGCTTGTTTATATTTGCATGATTCAGTTGTAATTGCTTTCATGTCTTTACTGTTCTTTCCATGGAGATCTCCTCGGACTTTGAAGAATTATTTTGAAGAAGGAAGTGCAGGGAGAAGGAGGAAAATACAAGCAGAGAGAGAGAAGGTTTGTCTCACAGCTATATTAGAAAGGACCTGGAGGCAAAATGAAAAGAAGAGGTATTCCTAGCCCCAGCATAGAAGTTACATGTGGTACCTAACAACATATTGGGGCAGCTCTTGTTAGAGCAGTTCACCAGGTTATTGTATAACAGGTTATCCACGCTGTGTATCTCTTTCTGCCTGGAGGGAAGGCTGCCAGTTCCTGATCAGGGTCCAAACTGCTGCTTTTGCTACCTGTTTCCCAGTAACTGAGAAAAGATGGTATTTCATTTGAAAATAGGTTGTTGTATCTTCTGCATGCTCTTAGGCGACTATTCTTTGCAGGCTTCAGCAAGGATTTCTGTTTTCCCTTCCATGCGTGTGTAAAATTCCCATGAAAGCTAATGGATACACAGGGGAAGAGGCTGGGGAGAGCTTTGTGGGTCAGTGCAGTGAGCAAAGGGACTGCCAAGTTTCTGTCTGTTGCTGTGTGCACAACGCACACTGCAGCCAAAAAGCAGACATAGCGTGCCACGAGGGCCAGCATGAGGTCTCTGCTGCCCTATCTTGTCTTAGCAGGAGGCATGCGTTAGGAATTGAGGGGAAGGAGTTGTATTCCTCTGGGTGGGGAGAAAAAAACTGTACGAGGGTTGGTGAGATGAATGGTACCTAATGGGGACAGTACACCTGAGCTGCATGGCCTGCTGCTGCCTGTGAAAAGAAGCTGCAGGCCTGCAGTGGTGATTCTGGGATCTCAGGCAGGGTACTCCTGAGAAGAAGGAGAGGGGAAGTGATGGGGTAGTATCCAGCTGCCTTGCTGCAGTCTGTTAGAGAGGGAGTCATTTACTGTTTGTTTCTCATTATGCTCCTGTTCCCCCATAAGCTGCCATGTTCAGACCAAACTTCGAGTTTGTCTGCTTCAACACTCTGAACTGAGAGGTGCCAGAATGGCAGAAAGCAAGGGGGTTAGGCATGTGAATAGAGAAGGAAGAGAGAGAAGCTGTCAATTAAAGAGAATACCAGGAAAATTGTTTTGGACTGTGTGGGCTCAGGAAAGCCTAATAGGGCTGGATGGATCATTTCAGGTGAATGATTGTGTTGGCAAGTTTAGCCCTTTGTATGTGTCTGAGCTAGAAGTTATCCATAAATTCACATATATTCTGTTCAATCATATTTTAGTGTACAGGATCTACTCTGCACACCCTCTCTTCAACAAAGTCTTCCTATATTTCCTAGCTGCTTGATAACATTTCTGTCTCTTGGCTAACCAGAATACCCAGAATGCAAGGGCACGTAGTCCACATGGGTATTAACACAAAGTATATTAATCCTAAAAATTTGCTAGAATGAAACCAGACCAGAAGTGATAGCAGAAATGTAATTCTGCTGAATGCTGCCCTTCAGAATTCCCTAGTCACCGGGATTTGAGGCAGAGCCAAAGGAAAGAAGATGGCTATTAAATTTCCTGTGATACAGTTTGTTGGCATTTGTCTGATATCAGACTGTGCCTTTCTGTCCTTGGATCACCACTTGAGTTTTACAGAAGACACACAGTAAAGTATAAATTCTTTATGTTTCAGTGAAGCAGGATTTAGCTTAGTCCATCCACCAACATGTAGTCAGTCCCTTTGGCATGGAGACTGCTTCAGCTTTCTCCTTATCTGAGTTGGAAGCACTGCAATAGTTTGCCCAGGCTCCATCTGCACATTGCTATGTATGTAGCACCTTTTATTCTGAAGGGATGAAGTTAGCTGTTAAATCACAAAAAGACTGACATTTTCTGTCATTGAAAACATGAAATGTTAGCAGTACAAATAATAATTCTCATGTTCCTCTTTCTGATACAATGACAATAATTTTGTGCCAGCCCTGTTAATTCCACTGAGCAAATCAGTGCACAGTGCAAAACTAAACAAGCTACAGTCTTACAGATAACCTAGAAGTGCATTCCTCAGTGTCAGAGCCATCCACTGGTTCCTCCAACCTAGTTTTCAACCACATAAGATTTAATTGTTGCAAATGGAATACTTGTTCTACAGAAGTCCAATAAATCTGCAGTCTGTCTTCCCAGTAATCAATCACAGATTGCAAACTGCATGAGGAAAAATCTATAAGATATGTTCTTCATGTCTAGTATGTTGGGTTATTTTCATGTCTTGTGGTTTGAATTTGGCCACTGTCATTTTAGAGGAATTTCCTGCCATCTGCATTCAATTGAATTTTCTCACAGATTTGGGCTTGCTTGTAAATACTGGGATCTGGCAAAAGCAGTATCTTTGTTCTTCAGGGGCATATTCAAAAACCGTTAACATGGTGTTGGCAATGTGCGGGGTTAGGGAAGATCCAGGAGATGAAAAAGGTATAAATTCCCCCCTCCCCCTAGCAGCTGATGATTTGTCTGAGAAGGAGAAAAGACAATGAGTGCATGAGCTTGTGGCAGAGTTTTTCTTCAGCTATCCTGGTACTTACAGTTCACTCATTAGTACGGTGTTGGTCTTACTGTCTGCTTTTGACCACGTATGTAGGCAACAGGCTGAGCAGCCAAAATATTGCAGTGAATTCCTGGGGGATCTCATTGCACAGTCCCAAACAGATCAGGAGTCGATTTACCACCAGATCTAATTTGTGTGTTGGCTGCTGATTTTGCATCCAAACAGCGAACATTAGCATATGCAGATTATTAGAAATCACAGTACCTCCGGGGCTGTTGGGGTGAAGGGGCTGCTCCAGCCTCACTTTAAGGCATCACTGCAGTGTTAGAAAATTCCAGGTAATCTCATCGTCCTAATTGGAAGCTGGAGAGAGCCATTTGAATTCCTTTCTGAGAAGGGTGTGTATAATCAAATTAAAAACCCATCCAAATGTGGAGGATCAAGTTTAAACCAACAAAATCGAAACAATTTGGACTGTGGCTGTTTTGAGCTTAACCTCACAATGAGAAATAATAGATGAAATGGCTTTACGTATGTACTCTGCTGTGTTACTTGCTAGAGAAGGAAGAGGTGTCCCAACTCAGAAAGAACCTGCTTTACTTTATCTCATTTTTCATATTTCAGTTTGTCAGATTTTGTGGTGTTTGCACATAAATCAGAGTCAGTTCCAGCCTTGCCATGAAAAGTAGGCCTATGAAAATCATATCAAGGGCTTCTAGATTTATCATGTCTGCTTGCTTCGCAGTTGATTCCAGCTGTAAATAGAAAGATGTGTTTTCTGACTGCCAGCTTCTCAAACTAACCTTGGTCTTTAAAAATGGGTTATTTCATGTTGTATGTTGTTGATCCAACGTCAGATCTTCCCCAGCTCCTTTAAACACACACTGTGTATTTAAATACCTTCAACTGCCTGGAGTTCAACACAGTGTTGGATTGATAATTCAGCAGGGGGAATCCTGGTTCTGCTCTCTTTAGTTCTGTGGAAAGGAGGAAAACAAGCGTTTTGGCCAGTGATGTCTTTAGAGTGTCTCAGTATTGTTTAGCTTTTGGTTTCTGTAGCATCTTCCATATTCTGTCAGTACCTGAAAGCAATCCAGCCCGAGGTGTTAAACAACAGCTCTGCCCAGGGACCTAGAGGGTAGCATTTTGCATAATTTATCTTTTAGAGGAACTGCAGCATGAGAATCAATGTGTTATTTTCAGTATTTCATTTTCCATGGTCTGGATACAGTGCCTGTGAGGAGGCTCCTTGCAATAACTGCAGATACACTGAAAACTACCAGGCTTTGTTACTGCAACTTCTGCTCTGCGCAGGCATGCTGAGATCTGATGGGAGCAAAGCACTGTCATGAACAGCTGCACTTGCATTTAGGTATCTAGGTGCTTTTAGGACAGAAAGCTTTATCAACAAGGAATAGTGTTACATGGGAAGCTTACTGATTCAAACATACCCTGAGGAATATTTGCACTTCTACAATGAGCCGGCTGACAGTGTGAATATATGGGCACAGTTCAGGTGTAGAAGGTTGATGATGTGCAGTTTTGCCTTGTCTTTTGTGTTGCCAGTGTGTCTCTCCGGCTGACATGGACCTATTCGCTGCCTGGGAGGAACCTCTCATGTGGAATATTTCCCCCGGGTTCAGCATATGTCTTGGCTCATCTGTCCTGAAATATCAAAAAATTTAGATTTTGGAGGGGTTATCCACTTCTTACTGTGCATATTTTTCTTTCCTTTTGCTCTGTTTCCTTATTTTTTTCAAGTTAGTCTTCCTATCCTAACATTGGTATCGATATTTGTCTTCCAATGATGTAGCTGTGTTCTAACTCATTTATAATACATTAGGCAGCACTATTCTGGCTTGATAAAGAAGCTGAGCCCACATTGCTTTTTGAATACGTAGATGTTTATTCACTAGTTCTATTTTCAATATGGCATGACTATATTAGCAAAGATTACCTATTTGATCTTGATGGCAACCCCCATGATAAACATCTGGAAACACACCTTCCAACGGGTTTTAAGCCATGACTCTGTGAGAGAGGCTCCTTTATTTAAGTAAAGTTTCCAAGATTCTCTGGATCACCACTTTAATTTGCTTGTTTACCAAACAAAGAGTTGCATTTTACACAAGCCAAATGAGCCTGGCACTGCAAATAAAAACCAGATTACATTCGTTGCCATTAGTCACTCAAACTTAAAGGGCAGCTCCTCCCTGAAAAGCAGCTCTAAAAACGGCACTGTAGATTTCCATATTTTTTCCCCTCGGTATTTCCAAAGCATACACACTAAAGCAGTACTTTTATTTTCTTATGTCACTCTTGCACAACTCTAGCGCGTGATAGTTGTGATGGCACCTACCTTCATTTTCTCATTTGACCTTCTACTAATAAAGTATTTTCACATCTGACAAGCCTGTCTCCTATTCACTTATGCAGTCCACTCTCTCCAGGTTTTGTCTCTGATTATACTTTGGCAAATCTGGGTTCTGTTGTAGTCAGGAAGTGCTGGAGCCCTTTGTTTTTTAGTGATTATTTTTTGGTGGATAAATGATGGATGAGATAAATCTTCAGCATTTCCTCCCAGTGATTAGATCACATCATGTCCTGAATGAATCCTGCTGTTTGCTTCCAATGTTCCTCTGCTTTAGGTACAATGCATCTGGATTTATCTTTAGGAAAGTTGATAATTTGCTTTGGTCCTGATAATTTGTCTCTATCACTAATCCTATTATCCCATTGTTCCATTTGTTGTGCCTTCACACATTAGGTTACTTAGCCACCTCTCAAACAACTACCTCCCTTCCTTCTGCTGGATTTCTCAAACACATGCCAGGCCCTCACGGAGTTCATCTGCATGATGCTCTTCATCTAAGTCTCTACTGGAGACCAATAAAGCCAATAGGGAATTAGCTGACAAAGCCAATTGTTATTTCCTAAGAAAACATGCTTGCATTTTCTTTTTCTTTCTCTGAATCGTTTAATGATCCTAACAATAGTTCTCTTGTTCTTTCTCCTTTATTTGCTTCTTGCTGCTGTTTTGTTTTGTGAAGTTAAACTACTGATATATCTTGTGTGGTGCAGGGCTTCTTTCAGGCTTATCACAGTAAGAAACATGTTACATTGGATTATTCTGCGTAAGTTTAACTGTGACCTGCAATACATGTGGTTACTCCAGGAAGGAAAGCATCGCATACAAATGATGTCTGATTTTAGCTTTGACAAGAATGGTATGCTTACCCTATGGATGGTGAAATATTCCTCCTGGCCTGAATGATCCAGCCCAGCTTCCAGATGCTTGGGTTTTGTTCGGACTGTGTTAAATATATCATTGTTGCTTGGAAGCTTCATTTTCATTTCAATTCAATTTCATTTGGATTCTGAGCTATATTTCAGTGAGACTATAGATCACTTCTGCTGAAGTACTGTGTTTGAGTGTGCTTATGTATATATGACATGTGGATTCTCTGGGAAGGAGTTTCTGGTGTGAAGGGCAAGGTGCCGGAGCAACACAGAGCAAAATAACCTGGAGCTTTGCTTTAATCTCCTACTGTAAACCTTATAACTGCAGATGTTGATTCCCCATGAAATACCTGTGAGCTATCTGATGAGATCAGACAAGCTGAATACAGTTTGCACTATTATCCAAATGCTGCATTAGTTCAAGCCAATCTGATGTATACACTCCTTCTTTTAGTGTAACTGTGTGGAGAGTTGCTGCTTCTCATTAAAGATATTAATGTGGCTTAGCAGACTGAGCTTCAAAATATGTCACTGGAGATTGCAATAATATAACCTCCTATAGATAAACCAAGAATAAAACCTACCATTCCTATTGGAGATTTCCACAAATCCTCTCCAAAGGGCTCTGTTAAAGGTGGCATAAATCTGTGTGCTTGTACTGTGTTTATCCAGCTAAAATCTTGACCTGGGTGGCACTGATTATTGGAAAGTACATTTGCATTGCACTTACCTATCATGTCTTTTATAGAGGCCAAATGCTTAAGTGCAAGCAGATGAGTAATTTAAACCATTGTGGGCTACAGACAATCCAGAGGATAAACAGATCATTACATAGTGTAAATCAGCAGTGAAGCTGCAGAAAAAAGCATGCCAGCTAAAAGATTTGATATATTATCCTTATAGTTTTCAAAGACATGCACATTTCATCCTGATACAACCATCTTAATTTAAGTCAGAATTTGTCTCTGGAGTCTGTATGCAGCCCTGAGAGGAGACATGGGAAGCGCCCTTCAAGAGAGTGCAGAGCTCCACAGTAGGGTCTTTCGGAGTGGTGCCCAGATTTCTGACTTTGGTCGTATTATTATTGCCTTTTATGATGTGTGACTTGGTGCTGTGACAGATTAAGAAATAGGTTGCTGGAAGCTCAGAGGCACAGATACATACAAGTTCTATGAAAGTGTTTAAAAGCATGACTGACATTTCCTAATTATGCACATTAATTTCCTCTCTTTTTTTGACTGCTGCTTTGTTCTGTGGCTCTGAGTAAACAATTAGTTTTATTTCAGCTGAAGCTCTCTACACCCCAAACCCTCAACCTCTGTCCGAGCTGGGTACACAACCCGACATTTTTGGCCACACACAGTCACTATGGGGATGTTCAGGAAGAGTGTTATCACACATCCTGCTTGGTGTTAAGTATTAAAACCAAAGAAGCAGTTGAGGATAAAAAGAAAAAGAAGAAAGGTGCAACTCTGTAGACAGTGCCTTTGCTCATGGAAACCTCCCAGAAAGAGTGGTTAAAATGCTTAGTTAAGTTTGTATCAGAAGATTGCAGCAGGCTGCAGAAAGCATGGGGCTTTTATGTCTTTCTCAGCTCAGGACAGAAGCTCAGTTCCCCCGATACCAGTGAAGGTGAGACAAAATCAAGGCAAACACCCAGCACAGGCAAGCTCTCAGATCTCATACTTTAGCCAAAAGTCTGCTCTGGGCTAATTCCCCAAGTGATGCTGATATTGCCAAGAGACAAGAAGGCTGTGGCTGTTCCTCCTCAGCAATTAGTGTTAAACCAGCATGACTATAGGAGAGATCAAGTTGCATCTGTTGGGAGAAAACCCTCTGGCTTGGGCTCCCTTTGTGCCTGCTGAAAGATACGCCGAGCTGCAGTATTTGGGCTGTGAATGTTACTGGGCTGTTTTGACTTGCAAGCTCTTTCTATGCAGAGCTCTTTGGAAGCGATGTGGTTAACAGTGTGCTTGTTTAAGAGGTAAGGGGGGAGGGAAATGAGTATCAGGTAAAAATGTATATGTGTGTGTGTGTATAAATTCCCAAAGCATTCACAGCCAGCTACTTAATAGTTTTCATTGAATTAATTTTAAAATGAGAACCTTGTTTCCTTCATTTAATAGAACAAAACGACTTCCATATTCTTGCCTGTAACTAGCAGGGTTTATATAGCATTCTGCAAACAAAGTAAGCATTAAAGTCCCTTTTGCCCATCTGTGGAATGAATAATTTTGTGCAAAGTATTTATTATAAGCACACTATACACTTAAACATTTTACTGTAGTGGTGACAGATCCAGCACAGAACTGGATTGTTAAGTAGCAAGCACACCACGCTTCTATACTGTGTAGAACTTTACCAACCTTTCTAAAACCTCATGGTTTCAAAGGAAAATGTTAGCTCACTTTGGCTAACTTTTGAGAGCTACTTAAAATGATTCTGGATGTGGGAAGCAGAGCATAAGAACTTGTGATGAGTTTCAGTTAGAATTGCATAATTGATGATTAACTGATGGTGAATGGAAAGGTTTGGGGCTGGCACATGCTCAGACTGGTCACCAGCCTGCTCCCTGGGAAATTGCACTGGGCAGCAGCTATTGGGGTAGATACTAAAATATCTTTGGGAACCACCTTAGGAAACCTTTAGAATTTTCCTGTTATTTGGCAGAAGTTGGGACTAACCCAGAGGTGACATGTCACAAGTACCTCCCTCTAATGTAGGTGCTTTTAGGATGGTTTACAATATGTTACTGTAATTTGTACACACAAGTCATATTATGCTGTAAATTGAAGTAGTCCCTTCCCTTCTTTATGTTGTACTGTCTTTTATATTACAGTTAGCTGCTAGCAGGATTCCAGTCTTGCCCACTCTAGGATTCATTATGTGCTCAATATTCAGCTTCTTGTCGGATCCTAGAGTCTGGGCTCCCCAGAGCATCTGTCATATGCCTGTATATGCAGACAGCCAAAGTCAGGGGTGAGGTACAAGGAATACAGGAGAGAATGTGTGAAGTTGCCACAGATAAGCACACACCAGGCTGGAGGGAGTCTGAATGGAGATGACATACAGGCCAATGGCTCTTGGAGGTGATATAATTCACACCACCATGGGTTTGCTGCAGACTTGCTTGTACTCACCTCTGGATTTGGCCCACTGACTCTGACGTGATCTCTGCAGAATGCCTTGGACGTGGCAGTATAGGCAGCTGGTTTAGTTTGTCTCTCATTGTGCTGGTATTACTGATTGGAGGGAAAAAAAAGGCTAAGTTTAAGATATTTAGAAGTATATTTCCAATGTTTTCTGCCAGCCAAAGCACCAGATTCCTTTCTGTTTATCCCTTCTAATCTGCTGCCCTCACCACTTGGAATGAGCTGCCTGCCATGCCTTTCCATCCAGCCACAGGGCCAGTCTTGACTCCAGCAATAACTCTTCCCCATTTATTTAAGCATCTCGGGGATGAGCATTGAGGGATCAGCATCTAAACTGATTCCTGAACATTTTTCTTTCTCCACCTATCTGGTCCCATTTGAGTGCTATTTTCTGTTTGGTTATTTAAATCATATCTGCTGTCACTGATAGGGAATTCTTGTCACACACCCATCATACATCATGTCCTTTCTTGTCTGACTACTGCAAGTTTGGTGTATATTCTGCGCCCTGAAGTGAGTTTGTCACCAGTGTTTCATCTGTGAGGAGAATTTCTCAGACTTCTGTGCTGATGTGTTTTGACTTTTATACTAGAAAATGTCTTCTGGTTTTGCTATGGTTGGGTTTCATCTGCTGTGTAGAATGAACAGCGCCTACACAATGAACAGTCCTTGCCCAAATCCCAAAGGGACCTGTAAGAAAGCACAGAGTCAGAGGAGGGCTGAGTTCCTCTATTTCCTTTCTTGGATCAGAAGGGTGAAGGGTAAGACATTCCAGAATGCAGGTCTCTGGATTAGTTTTTTTTTTGTTGCTCCTCATTCTTTGAGCCTGCATAGGTACTGGTTGTGCTAACGCTTCTCCAGCATGTGCAGTTTGTCAGAGCCTTGAAATCTGGTGATCAGTCTTGAAGAAAGGTTGGAAATAACAGCTCCTTTCTATGCCATTTCCAAAGTCCTCACAATTACACTCTGCAAGGCTGGAGGCATGGGCAAATATAGAGAGGGAGGAGCTGTGGGAATGTTTCATGTTAGTGGTGAGTTTGGGAAAATGGCTTTGCTGTGTACTTGGAGTTGTTGGAACCAAGAAAATAAAAATAATAACTGATAAAACAGAAGTATCAGGGTGTTACAAAGTGACAAAAAATAAATTATTTCTTCTTTTAAAGCCCTGGGTAATTCTGTTGGATAATGAGCTAAACCTGGATAATAGCCAGTTCTGTTGGATAATGGCCTAAACCCTGTTTATTTCCAAGCAGTCCATTTGCACATCTGTTCTGATGTTACTGTCCAGGTTTGTTTGCTATTATTCATTGATGGGATCACCTAAATTACTTACAGTTCACAGCAAGAGCTGTTTAGTTGGGTCAATTGTTGTCTTCATGTGTGAAAGATTCAGGGTTTCATTTGCTATGCAGATGGGAGGAATTGATTAAATGCATGTTAGTGGTGAATGTGATCTTTACTTCTGTTGAGGCTTGCACCTGATTCAATGTTAGCTGGAGTTTTAAATCTATAATGCTTGTGTCAAGGAGAAACTTAAAAATAAATCATGTTTTATAGTCTCGATAATGTGGTGTCTGTTCCAGCTGATACTTTATTTCTTCAGTCCTTTGATTCTTTCCATATGAAGGCAACAAATACTTCCATCAGGCTGATATGGCTCTTTCTTTTCTTAGAAGTTGGATACCTTCAAAATGGTTTCAGCAACTGCGTCCCTGATATTTGCATACATAAATCAATGAGGTACTGGGGCTTTTGTGATGTTCAGTGTCTTCTTATTATTGATGATTAAACATAATGCAATTTACTAATGAA
Organism: Forpus xanthops; assembly: GCA_032466535.1. Taxonomy (NCBI): domain Eukaryota; kingdom Metazoa; phylum Chordata; class Aves; order Psittaciformes; family Psittacidae; genus Forpus; species Forpus xanthops. The sequence goes on along the minus strand of JASSUY010031133.1, from coordinate 4,258 downwards.
GAGATGCATTTTGAAGAGCAAAGGTCAGGGCCAGATTTGAAGACTTCCATTGCTGAAACGCCGAAAGTAATTTTAATCAGGGAATTTACTTGCCATCATCAAAGCACTTTTCCTTTCATGATTTGAAAAAGTCTTACTGCTGATGTTCATAATTAGAGAACACCACCATCAAACCCTTTGCTCATCAAACTTCATTACAATGATTTATTTGACATGCAGTAATACTTGTAATGCAGAACAGAAACAGAGCGATTGATTTACCAGCAAATTCATTAAAATTGTGTAAGTATTATTGCCAATAGATACACAAGGAACGTAAAGTATTTTATTCTGGATTTGGAGTTACAGAGGGTCTGGCATGGAGCTCCATATAAAGCAGTGCAGAAAGCTAACATTTCTGTACAGCAGCAGATACTGCTGGAACAGCTTCCCAGATTTCAAGAGCTTATACTGTGGCGTTAGCTTAAGAATGTGTTTTGGTTGGTACAGTCCTGTCTTCCAAGGAGACATATTTTATGACCTGTAATGAAGTCAAGAATATGATGAGTGACATATTGCGACCATTCTGGAGAGGGACTGTTCCTCAGGGACTGTAGCAATAGGACAAGGGGCAATGGGTTTAAACTTATACAGGGGCAGTCCAGGTTAGATATGAGGAAGTTCTTTACTGTGAGGGCTGTGAGGCACTGGAACAGGGTGCCCAGATGTCATGGATTCAGCAGCAGCAGTCGTTTTTCTCCTTTAAGTAGTATCTGGTGCAGCACTGTGTTGTGGATTTTCAGCTTGGGAACAGTGCTGATAACACCAGTGTTTATAGTTATGGCTTAGA
>JASSUY010031132.1:37510-50665 GCA_032466535.1 Forpus xanthops | reverse complement strand
TATAAAATGTGGTGCAACAACCCTGTAAAGACAATTAGAAAACCAGCTCCAAGCAGCATCATTGCAGTGCGAGGTGGGAGGCTCACTCTCTGCAGGCGTCCCCGCAGAGGCTCTGCCCCCCACACTGCATGTGTCTCAGGCTTTTGCACTTACTGACTAAAATTCACACTCATTCTGACGCAGGTGGCCAGCCTGCATCGGAAGAAGTGCTCAGCATTATCTGTAAGGGTTTACAAGGCTCGATGCTTAACTTATTTATGACTACTCTTAACTTATGGTTACTCTTAACTTATCTACGGTTACTCTTAACAGTTCAAAATGTATTCTAACTCATCAAAGCCTGGATTGTTCAGAGCCTCTAAAGGGCCATACCATCGGTCTCTAAGCCAGCCCACAACACTACTACAGTAGTTCTGACACGCCCGGAAACATCACATACTATTTCCTTGCAGAAATCCTAGTGATTCCAGGTATCATGGTAAAAATTATTTACAAGGTTTGGGGATTAACTAGCATATAAATTCTAAACCCCAGAATTAAAAAAGTTTGACATTGGAGGTAAAAGCTGTAAGCTTTTGGTATGCATTGCAGAAAGACAAGACCTCTACAGTATGATTTTTATTACCACTTCACAAATTCTTCAGAGATACCGGGTGTACAAAGATTCATATGCCTAAAAGTTATTAACCAATATTTGCACTGTTTTGTAACTACTACAGATGCATTCCATCCCTTTGCAAGCCCAGGACCCAGGGCTGAGAGTGGATGGCTTTTATAAATCAACCAAGACTGCCAAGACTAAGCCCTTTTCTTTCTTGAAAGCTTTCTTTGGAATCACAACTGTCGTAAAAAGCAGATTATACCTTCAATGAACTTAAGGTAATGTACATATTCAGTGGACTGCCTATGCAGAACTTCACTACAAAGTAATAAGGAGTAATAGAAACTCTCAGAATATTGAAGAATCTTTAAGTGGAATGAGAATCTGATCATGCTCCTTTTAAAAAACTATATATTGAGTTCACATCTCTCGGAAGTCTCACAAAAATACACAGTAAAGATAGAAGCTAGTCCTAATTTAGTAACTAACTTCCAAATAAATCTCTCACTGAAACACCTGTCTGCTCATAGTTACCCAGGATCCACTGGACTAACAACTCTAGAAGAACATCAAGTGTTTTTTCCAAAGGATGCTGTTCTTAAAATTTAAAGTACAAAACTGCAGTATTGAGGATCACTATTGAGAAACAGGCAGCAGCGTTTCCAGATATGGATATCTGAGCTTTTATTGGTTTCCTATTTTTTGATGTTTTCATAGTCTATTTCATTGTCCAGATTAAGAACTGTTACAGTTATTTGAATGCCAGACAATGAACACAGAGATTTATAAGCCTCAGGAAAGGCAAAACAGAAAAATTTATTTCAGGAACAAGAAAATTTCCACTTTTACAGGATAACAGTAAACAAGCAAAAGGTGTTAACCCTCCATGTCTGGGAGAGATAGCACTGATTAAAAGCTAAGAAACATTTTAAGAGAATGTGATTATAGCAAAACCAAATAACTAATTGTTGGAACAAAAATCTTGTTTGGGTTGATGTGTGTACATTCCTTATTCAGCACTTCCCTGTGGTTCCTGGTTTTGCACAATGATGACTGGTGTTGGGAGATATCCCCCTCACACAAAGGCTGATAGTTTAAACTAAACTCACAATACTGTTATTTCTAAAGATGTTTACAAACAGCAAGCACAGTTTCACCAGTTTAGAACTGCACACAGTACTTCTTATTGTTCCTTCCCAAAATATTTTGTACAGACAGACTTCAATTGTTAGAGCTATTTACTGATTATCTTTTCCCTCTAAAATCAGCTCACATACTACCATAATTATCTGCAATGAACCCATAACAGAAGGTTTTTTAAACCATGAGGGAACATTCTTTTTGAACTTGTAATACATGAGGATTATACCTTAAGGATACACAGTTAGATAGAAAAACTAGTTGCATCTAGAGCAAAATCTGAGATCACTTTACATGCACGTTTTTTGCTGACGAGTTTGCAGCTGAGCGCAATTTCAGAGGACAAAAATTTTACTATTATTATACATTTTCCTCACAGCACACCCTTGCAAATCCAATGTAGATAGTTACCATCTACAACATTTTCCTTTGATTAAATTTAAAGGGGTTTTGGGGGGGTAGACTTTTTTAGCTTACTTTTCTGAGTTGTAGCCTTTGCTGCCCTCTTCGTCCGAGTTGTCTTTGATGCTTTCAATACCTTTATTAGGTTCAAACTTCTCGTATGGTTTTGCCTGTTCTTTCTGACTTTTTTCCTGATCCTCTTGAACATTCTTTTCATCTAAAACAATAAAAACACCATATTTAGTAATGGTTTTCCAATATTTTAGGTTCAAAGTATTCTTTCTTCTATGATTCTGTGTTTCTATGAAACACTGGGATTATCCTTTTCTCTGCCACAGGCCCCAAACCATTTGCACATTGTGCAAATTAACATTCTATAGAAGAACGTATTTATAGAAGCTATAAACAGTCAGAGAGTAAATAATAGATGCATTAGTGAGAGTTAAAAAAAATTAATAGAGAATACAAACTCTCCTACCTAGAATAGGGTCTGGCATTCCTCCATCCTTAATTTTACAGCATTTTTCTTCTTCATTACTAAGTGATGTATCCACATGCTGAACTTTAGCTTTTGATGCACTGTCATCTGCATCAGCATCTAAAAACATGCCGGAAATGGACATTATCTTGGTAGAGGAGTGTACTAAAACTGCACTTCAGTTTCAACTAATTCTTTCTGTGCACTGTTAGTTACAAACATTTAGAATAAATTTATAAGCATTATTATGTGAGAGCATATTAAATATGAGGTAACCATTAATAACTAAGTTTTAAATATTTGATAGCCTGGTTATAATTGCATACATAAATTTCTTAAAAAATGTCGATACTAAAAATACATTGACATAATTTGCACATAAATATGCACATAATGTAAACACAAAATATTGCATATAACTAAGTGCAAAATTAGACACAGCAACCAAGAAGGAAGTCAAGAAACACAGAATCATAGAATAGCTAGGGTTGCAAAGAGCCTTAAGATCATCTAGTTCCAGCCTCCCTGCCATGGGCAGGGACACCTCCCACTAAACCATGTCATCCAAGGCTCTGTCCAACCTGGCCTTGAACACGGCCAGGGATGGAGCATTCACAACCTCCCTGGGCAACTCATTCCAGTGCCTCACCACCCTTACAGTAAAGAACTTCATAATTTGAATAGGATTCCACATTTCAAAACAGTTTTCTACGTTCAAAATTTATATCCTTGCTCTTCAGAGTATGACACTGTTTATTTAGATCATTATAGAAGTAATCTTCCTATAACTTCTACTGAGCTATTTTAAGACTCTATTTACATACTAATATACATTAAAATTAAGTACATTAGTTTTATTTCAAACCTTCATTTTTCATGCAGGTGCAAGAACAAGGGCCTTGTGGCAATTTTTAGCCAGTTCCTAAAATAGCATACAATTGTACTGACTGTATATCTGGATGACACTGTACTACAATGAGTTTTGAAAGGTTAAACTGAGTGGAGAAGTCTCAGAGATAATGCTTTAAGAATTCTGCCTGGCTTTCTGGACTGCAAATTAAATACACACACAGAGTTCTAACCTGCTTTTTTTGCTCAGTTCACCAAAATACTCCTGAGCATTTGGCACTCCAGAGACTACGGCAGTTACTAGATAAAAAAAGCACTGGTAAAGGATCCTGAGAATGGGATGGAAAGAGGGAGACAGAACAAAGCCATATAGAACAGATGACTTCAATTACATTGCCTGTGGAAGAACTTCTCCATCCATCAAATTTTCAACATAAGCTGTACAAAATGCAGCTTAGAATATAAGCACATACTACAATTACTGACCAAATCTTTCAACTTACCATTAAATCAAGCTGATTTAGATCAAAGGGAATTTACCCAAATTAGTAATGTACAATTTACATCCCACTGAGCACACTTACATTCTTGCCATCTCCTCCTCATTACTGGAGCATCTGTAACAATCTAAAAATAAAACCCATTTCTGTTAGTTATTTTTTGGATAAAATAATTCCATATGTATTTCATCAGAGTTAAATGTTTATATTTTTAAAGATATATGACCAGTAGTTTAAATACGTGTCAATCCCCGAATGGATATTCAAGTCAGTAACTCAGTTGCTACTATTAAGTTGTTGTTAGAGCTAATAATAAAACCCTAACAAAACCTCAAACAGCTGGTTTCAGAAAATATATCAGTGAAATTAAATCAGATTATACATAGTATATTTAAAAGATCCTTAAATCAAGGATGGATTTGCTGTGGATGCAGTGAAACTTCTCAGAGAAACAAAACAGTCTACAAAACAGATATCAAAATAATGAATTCCATCTACATGACTGAAGTAAAATATACAGTCTTGACTCGGGAAGAAATTTGATTTAAGCAGGTCAAAAGAAAAAGTTGTTGCCAATAGTCTGTTTTTTTTTTCTTTTTTAAGCAGGGGTTAAAAAGGAAGTATATGCAGACTGAATTTGATGATCTGAAATCTTTCCCTTCAAGAGCATTCGTTCTATAAGATGGACTTGATCTTCCAACATTCCCATACTCTTTTCTTTTTTTAATCAAAAGTGAGTAGGATCAGTACAGGTTCTTATCCTTCAGCCTCGTTGTGGTAGTATCACACAGAAAGAAATATGAGTCTCCTTTCAGATAGGCAGGACATAGTAAGCTTTGACACAGTAACATTGTGAAATCTGCATTGAAGCAAGACATAGCCAATGCATATTAAATAACAAGAGACACTGCTTAACAAGGAGGATGTCAGACATTGAAATTGATGGAGAAAACAAATTTGATGTATACCGTAAAGAACGTTAAGCCCCTGAGTGAGCTTATGAATCAGAGTGGTAAGGTATACCTCAATAGCAAACTTTGCCATCCTGTCCAGATAAAAGGTGGTAAACATTTCTAAATACTTTTGTGGAGTAAATATCAACAGAAAAAATTATGAAGATGTTTTCATAAGAACATGCTTCCATGTGTGCAGCTCTTCCCAGGAATTTAGCTTATGGTGCTCCTGTTATCCCATGCCATTGCTTATAACCTCACATCCTTCTGCAAATTCCCACACCTCCCTCTGGACTAACAGAATTTTCACCTGATTTTTCTGAGAATTGCCATAGGCTGTTAACAAAGCTAATTCAGAAAAGTCATAAAGGTGGTTTCCTTGCAACAATGAAACAAGTTATTTTATACACAGACACAGAGCTGTGTGTAAAATATTAATATGGATATTTTATGTTATTTTTTGCACTTGAGACATATTTCTATAGACACTGGTAACATAAATATTATTTCAAACAAGAGAAATACTTATGATGGGAGTGACCAATGGGAAATTGTATTCAAAATAATCCTGGAAGAATTAAGACAATTAAAAGTACTTGTAATACAGATTTAAAAAGCAAGATTTTCCTACCAGCCAAAGCACATACACCCACCATAACAGAAATTACTTTCTTCGTGTTTCATAAAACTGGAATTCTTAATTCTGGAATTCTTAAAGAAAGGTACCTTTATTTGTTTTCTTCCTTCTTTCTTCTCAATTGTTAATGCAAGTTGCTTAACTTATCAGTTTGGAGCCTTTACCCTTAACTTCACCAGACTCTGCTATCTCAGGATTATGTTGCTTCTAGAAAATAAAGAAATGCAAATCCTGAAGTCACACCTTATCCTACACAATTCTTTCCAGATCTAGCACAGCTAATGATGATGAGAAATAAATCAACTTTTTTCATATACATAGCAGAACTTATTAAAGTGATTATGTATAGAATCACGGAATGATTTAGCGGACTGAAGCCAAATATTCTGCTCAAAGCAGGGTTGACACTGAATGCTGAACTGGTTGCACAGGGCTTTGTCCACCTGGGTCTTAAAAACCTCTGAATACAGTGATTCCCCATCTCTCTGGGCAACCTGCTCCAATTTTTGGCTGCCCTCACAGTGAAAAAGCACTTTATGTCAAGTAGGAAATTCAGATTTATGTTCCTGCCAAGAGCTTGATTCTGCCTTCATAGTAACTTCCCCTGAGGTACTACAGGGCTACAGTTAGTACGCCTGAGATGTCTTCGCCTCAAGGCTGAACAAGCCAAATTACCTTAGCCTCTCCTCACAGTGCAAGAGCTTCAGCCCCTGACTATCTTGGCAGCTTTCCACTGGACTCACCTAATTTCATCAATAGCTTTCCAGTCTGCCATAGCACAAAACTAGACACAATATTCTAGATATGGCCTAACTAAGAACGGGGAAATAATTCCTTTGACCTACTGGCTATACCCTTGTTAGCACAGCTCAGCTTCCTGTTAGCCTTCCTTGATATAAAGATACTCGTCTTCAGCTTGTTATCAGCCAGGACTCCCAGCTTCTTTCCAGAAGCGCAAATTTCAGCCATTTAGTGTCCTGTCTTTCCCACTGCCTAAGGTTAATCCATCCCAAGTGCATGACTTAAAAGTTATCCTTCTTGAATTATTCTATTTTATAGTACTTAAGAATATAGCAGAGATGCAGTTAACAAGCATGAGATCCAGAATTGCAGGAAGTAGTTCAAAGAAAAAAAAAAAAAAAGGAAATACAAGAGCTGAGAACGTCTGAAGTAACGACTAGAAGCACCATGTTTACAAAGGACATCACTGCAGACCCATTGCAGTAGATCTGATAACATTAGCTCTAAAACCACCTCAGAAATGTTACAAGAATTCAACATTCTATGACTAAGATTTGTGAGCTATAATATCAACTTTGAGCAGATACTCTATGGAAGTATCAAAATACTTTTCAGAATATTGCTTTCTCTGTTTTGTTAGAGCCCATTCCAAACAAATATATTCAAGTAAACATTTAGAGACTGGACAACCTCGTTTCTCTAAACATACTAAAAAAAAAAATAATGTATTTCTACATTTGTGGGGCAAAATTAACCTTACAAGTTTGGCAAATTTCCATAAACCAGATCTTACATGGTTTGTCTAGCCACAAAATTGGGAATAAAACTGCATTATTTCCCCAATTCGAAGTCACAGCCTCTATCCAATAGATATTGAGTTCATTTACAATTATGTTCCTTTAAAGCACCTGAAAGATGGATCTATTTCTTCATTGATCCAGTTGTTTAAGATAATGCAAAATTTAGTCAAAAACCTAGGTGATCTCCAGAGATTCCTTCCAACCCAAATGATCCTGTGATTCTGTGAAATATTAAGAGCAGATTTCAATATTAACATTACTGATCAACCAAAAGAGAATAGATGAAAAACTCAGTGTCAGCTACAGATAGGCATACACCTTATCAATGAGAAGAATTTTAAATCCATTTATCACAGTTGCACAGTGGCAATACAAACACACACGGTTTTACAAAAGCTTATGTAATACCTTCATTATAACTATTTTTTTTAATCATAACTAACAAAATCTATACTTAAATCACTACATCAAAAATAATCAAAAACCAGACAAACAAGGCCCGCGGCACCATTGCTCTAAAAACTTACCAGGTATGCGAGCCTATGTTTGGAACCACAAACATGCATGAACATGTTACTCAGTCCTGTTTTACAGTGGCACAGTTGACATTCAAGGGGTATTTTCTTTTGATCGGTATTCAATGATATAATTAAGTTCTGTATTGATAGAAAAGAAACAAAGTTAGGAAATATTATGTTTGCTGAAACAGCTAATCAGTGCTAGTTACAAAGGAGACATTAAAGTAAATGTTTACTGGTGTGTGCCAAACACAGGAATCAAGAGTTTCTAGGATGATTAGTTATTTTACCTTTTCGGTGTCTACACTTCCTCAACTCCAAAGGTACAAAATTGAATTGTTTTAGGATAACCTATGCTTACCATTTTAGGACCCCACAATTAAAAAACCCCATCTAAACTAATACTAACAATAACTATTTTGTAACTATTTAGAATGTATTTTAGTATATGCCCTGCAGTTATTTTTCCTGTCCACTCCACTCTCCCTTCCCTCCACAGGATGGGCAGCTAGATTGCTAAGAACAGTAACAATCATTTAAGTCAAAGTTCATTTCTGTCATATCACCTTAGATTGTTTCTAGAGAATATTCTCAACATGTGGTATCTACCAGAAATATTCCAGGGCAAATCCAACAATTCTGTCACTAAGATCAGTCATTTTCATACCATACATACTATTGGGTACTCAGTGTAAACATGGCAAGATTTTATTACGCATTACCTAATTCTACATTTCAAAAAACTAATTAATACCCTTCCAAGGTAAACATCACACAAGCAAACATTTACAGTATTAAAAGCCCTCACCAAGTGCAGGCTCTGAATCTTTACATGTATTAAGCTGTTCTTTCAAGGTCTATCCATGATACCTCTCTGGCTCCATTTGCACTGTAAATTAAAATTCATTTTATGTAATCCTACATCATCATCTATAAAGCAGTCTTCGTGGTCTAAAGTCACATCACAAAATCCCTCCAGAATGACACACACTCCTCAGTGGAACCTTTGGCCTAGATAAAGTATGCTGAAAAATTCACATGCTCATATATGGCCCCACATCACAAATTCAGTCAGTTATTGAGAAACATTATCCCTGCCCCAATCCTATTTTCACTCTTCTTTACAGCATTTTTTTTGCAAATATTCTTTTTAAGTATTAACACAAAATACTGCTGCAGATAATACAATGAACATAAATGAATTCCCAATAACCTACTATCCTGGGTCCTATCCTTAAACCATGACACTCAGTAAGGTCTAGATATCACTTGTAACATTGTATCCCAAAACATTTTACTTCTTCCAATTTCTTTTTTCTTACCATAATCAGGAAGTTTTACAGATATTTTCACTTGCTGCCCTGAGCCTGAAGTGGAAATGAAATGGTAAATACAGAAACTTACTTGGTAGGATGGATTTTTTTTAAAGCAAGCTTTGAGCTTTTGTTGACACAAGAAAAACAAGCTACATTTAGTTTTGAATGTGCTATGAGATGTTCAAAAAACAGACAAATGACATTTACAGCAAACAGTAACAAAGGTATTTAATGACAAGTAATTTGACAAAGCAGGCAGAGGAGAAGACCAATCAAGACACTAATTAGCACACAACACAGATTCAAACACATGTCACAAAATTATATTGTTAAACAGTGGCTTAGATTGAAAGTAATTCTGTCTGCAATGTAGTTTATATAGAAGACAATCTGCAACAAGGGAAAAACCTGACTCATTCACTACGGTGCAAATATCTTTTATTCCATAATGAACAAAGCTTAATTTCATAAATTTCAGGGTTACTTTAATCCAGTACATTGCAGCAATTCAGTTTAAATCCACTGAACTCAAGGTACTTAAACTACTGGCCCATATACTGTTCAACAGGGGACTTTTGACTCAGCCCAGAACCCTGCTGTTTTTTCAAAAAAGTCAGCAGTTATCCCCTTCCCAGTCAAATACCTTTTTCTATCCACATACAGCATGTGATACAGCTGGGGATGGAGAACATTAAAGTATTTTAAATCTTAAAGGTCTCTAGGGTCCTGAATCCTTTAAGGTTTCTCAAAACTTTAATGAAGGTGATTTATAGTACTGTAATTTTGCATACTTCATACTCATATTATTGATAGATTTCTGTAGGATTAGGTAGTTATGATATTAAAGAACACTAGACAGGTCTTAAAGCACAAGCCTCCAGAAAGCCTTTTTCTTGTTTGTTTCATGAACTCCTACATTGGGGCAGGGAGAAAGGCAAATGTAGAGAACAGAGCAGGAAGTAAAAAAATCTTGTACTTGCCAGTGCCATAAGCTTTCAGTGCTTCTTCAACCTAAGTCATCAAGTTATCACCCAACAAAGATGACAGACAGACACTTAAGAGTCAAAACCTAACAATGCAAGCATTTTATCATTTATGAAATAAATAAGATTAGCACCAGTGCCACAGATCAGGTGACTAGATAATTACGTGAAACTTCAAAAAAACATGCATCTTTTTTCCTAGATTGTCTACAATTTAAGTAATTCCATTCTGCATTTATTAACTGCCACATATTTTCATGTATTTCATTTACTAATCCAGAATAAGACACAAAGTTGTAACATTTTCTAATGTACAAAACTAAGTTCTAGTTTATTGCAGTAAGCAATTTTATAGCATGTGTTTGTGTTGATAAGGAAAAACAGATCCAAGATCTTCCTCACACACTATCAACCAAATCTGAACCAGGGGCACAGCATAATTGTCACACAACAGTACACTGCCCTGCGATGAGCCAGTTCCCTTTAGTGCTGCATCAAGACTAACACACTTACTGTGATTAGTTTGGGGCCTGCCTCACTCACACGCATGTAAAGTTTTCTAATCACTGCTGGTTTATGCCTGAGCTGGTTCAGAACAGGATCTGATTAGGTTTAAAATCATGTGAATGAACAAAGGCAGTCTAAATATTTTCTCCTCCTCTAAGAACACCCCAAGATGCTCAAAACCAACAGCAATAAACACAGGAACGTAAATTAGGATATTAATTTTTCTCTGACCAGGAGCTGCACTTTAATCTTCTACTTTAAAATAACACCTTTATTTAGAAATGTAATAGTTACATTTCCATTTAGTAAGTTGGTTCCTGGCACACATCCAAGTAAAACATGACAGAAAAAGCAAAATGAGATCAACTCTAGTGCTATTTATCAATTTTGCTCAAGGAAAATAATTATAATACAAGAAAAGTTCACACTTAGTTTAGTCCAACTTTGTTCTACCAAAATTACTTTGTATCAGTTACAATTTTCAGTGAGAAATACTTACATTGCAGAAAAGAGGGTTTATTTGCTTCTTTATCTCAGCATTAGGGTCCATATTTGATCTCTAGATACTGAGGCAACCCTAGGAAAATAGAAAAAAGGAGTGCAAGCTATTTTTTTTACTTCAGAAAACCATTCATATTCTTGTTCTACTTATTTAAGGGTCATGTCTATTCCAACTTTAATTTGTGTCTCTCTTGCAGTTACATTCAACGTTTAAATCTCCAGGCTAACGATCATACTTTTAACTTAGAGGAAAAATACAGCACGGAAGAAACAACTGTTCTCCCGGAGTTTTCCTCAGGGGAGACAAAGCCACCAGAAGATTACACAAGCCCCGAAACAAACTATTTGGAACTATTTCAAACTTCCCCCTTCTTTCCTGAGATCGAAATGGGTTGGAACTGATGACACACAGCCAGGCATGCAGAGCCCAAAGTATGCCTTCGGAAAAGGAACGCGATGGGGCCTGTGAGGAAAAGGGCGCTCCCACCCTGGAGTAGGACAGGGTCGGGGGAGAGGAAGGGAGAAGCTACACCCACACCCCACTCCGCGAATACAAGGGCTGAAGAAGCGCCTCGGCCCCCGTCCCGCCCTTGGAGCTGGCCCAGCACGCCGCAGGCAGCGGCCTTACCGACCCAGCCAGCTCTAACGGGGAGGCGACGAGCACCTGCTCGGGCAAGGAACCGGGGAGAAGACAGAGGCCGCCGCTGCACCCGGCTCACCAAAACCCGGCAGCGGGCAGTAGCCGGATGGAGCCGGCACCCAGCGGCCATCGCTGCTCCTCCTCACGCCGCCACCGCACCGACCCCTCACTGCCATCCCAAGGGTCCCCGCTACTCCTCAGGCATCCTCGGAGGAGAGGAGACTGAGGGACAGCCAGCACGCCCACCCGCCACCAAGGTCTCCAGCCACCGCCGCCAGCGGCAGCGGGGCCCGGGGCTACCGGGCGGGCAGGAACTGCGTCACGCACTGCTCGGAAGGGACGCGAGAGCCCAGGCCCGGGGGACTGGACGGTAGCGAGAACCGGGAGCTCGGCAGGAGGGAGGGGACGGAGGAAAGACCCCTCATCGCGGCGTCCTCGACCGGCCTCCACCAGCCCCATGTGCCGCTGGGGGCGCTGGCGCTCACGCTCCGGCGGGCACTGTCGGAGGTAAAGCCCGAGCTGGGTTCCGCTGCCGCTGCACCGACCGGGACAGGCCCCGTCAGGGATCCCTGCTCGCTCAGCATTAGAGGGGTGTGAGGTGCCGCGCTAGCGACGTGCGGCCCGGGAGCTCCGCCTGCGGGCCGCGTCAGGTGCAGACGGGACTGCCCAGCCCCTTCCTGGCGGCTGCCGGGTGATCGCACACCGCTCCCCAGAGCATACACCCCACAGCAGGCGCACATCCCGCGGGCCAGAGCCGCTGCACCTGGGCACTCGGGGTCTCTGGGGGCCGTTCCTCCCCGCGGCACGGCGGGAGAGGCGGGAGGTGTGCCGCCTGCGCTCTGGAGAGGCGGAAATCCATCGCGGGGTTTGCGGGGAGCTGAAGGAGTGCCAGCGACCTGCCGGCGAGGAGGTGAGGTAGGCAGGCCCGGCCGCCAGCGGGGGAAGGAGAGGAGGGGAGGGAAGCTGAACCGAGCCGGCCGTGGCAGCTCTCGGCGGCGCTTTGTTCGGGGCAGGGAGAAGGCGGGTGCTGCAGGGTGGGGTTATCCGCGGTCCACGGGTGTCAGCGCGGCCGCCGGCCGTTCCCCTGCCGCGGCAGATGACTCTGAGCCCGCGCCGCAGCCTGTATGCCCGCCCTGGGGGGAGCGGCCGCCTTTGTGGAGCCGGGACCTGCTCTGCTTTCTCGGTCGGGAGGAGCTAGAGAGGAAATAGAAACCCAGCCCCGGTTAATGTGGGAGAAGTTCTGGTGCAGGAGAGTCTGGTAGGATTCCTGTTTAAGCCTATTTTTGATTAATTCCAGGCAATCGTTGCAAAAACAGCCTGCGTCCATTACCTTTCTCTGCACAAACTGCTTTGAATGTCCTCCATAGGTAGCGGGATGACCCGCTTAAAATACAGCTACGTGCGTGTATATATATATCTTTAAAAAATACATGTCCGTGAAATTTGCCAGGAGAAATTAAAGCAAAGTACTGTGATTTTTTTTACTAATAGATTATTTTGTTCATTTCCTGGATGATGTATGAAAACTGTTAATTTGCATTAAAACAGAAGGAGAGAAAACATCCAAAGAGGTTTCGGGGGGGGGGGCG